>APFE031125567.1:0-23619 GCA_000404065.3 Pinus taeda | reverse complement strand
TCCAATACCATGGACCGAAAACCATCGCGTCCAAAAAACATGTGCGAAAATCATGCACAAAACTATAGGTGGGTCTGCCCAACCTAACATAGGGTCCAAAACCAAAATTTTCAGGGGCGTTGCCCCGGACCCCATAAAGTGGGGTTACGGGTACCCCTCAAACCCCCTGTTAACTATGTGGAAAGAATATAACACAACCCAACACTTGTCGTGACCCTGATCCTTACATTTAATGCATCATACCTCTTCACGCACTTCTGGTCGGGCTGTCCTATCCTGTTTCAGACTTTGCATCTCAAGGCATAAGTTTTTCAACTGCACGTGGATCTTCTGAACTCCCAAGTTAGGGTCTTGTATCGGGGTTTCATGCAGCCTCATCACGATCTCAAAGACTTCTGCTAGAGTCGTTAACCTCTGTTGTGACAACACATTCTTCAAATGCAACATTAGTGATGCTACAAACCATTCACAGTGTTGTCCATTCGTCAAAGTCATATTAGCTTCGCAAATTGTGCACTTCAGTCTCTGATCCAACTCCCAAGGAGTCTCGCTTGGTAGAATGCTTAATATACTAGGCTAGCGCACGATCTTGCAGAGTGTTGTCCAGAATCTCTTTCTTTATATTATCACCTGTAACCCCTTGCACTTACCATACGACTCTTATTACAAACCAAAACTGGTCTGAATCTTCATTTCCTACTCCCTTGAACAAAGGCAACTTTATTGCGCTTGCCATATTGAGTCGCAGTGGTGGAGGTGGTATAGGCGAAGATGTAGGTGAAGGCGGTGAAGCTGGTGGTGGTGTGGGTGGGGGTGGTATGCACAGAATCCTCTACCTTATCAAATTGAACACACTTCACGGTGAGACCTTTGCGAGCTCTTCCTCGTCCCCTCGCTGAGGTGAAATCAAAGGGCTATTCTCTGCTCCCTTACTTCCTTCATTTTTGTAAGTTTTTCCACTTTGCATGGCTCTAGACATCAAGGTAATTGCATAACCCTATTTTCACACTTTAAAATTTTAATCCAAGTATTCAGAGACTTTATGTACTTACCTCGTGGTCCTTTAAGAAAGCGTCTCTCAGCCTCACTATAGCTAACTGAAGTACCTATTGTGAACTCAGTAATGAATCCTCCTATAATTCAATCGAGCCAGTGATCAACAATGTGTGCAATCTTATCCTTTGACGCTTCCAATCTATGCACCAATACTAGGGTCCACACAATAGGATTTTGAAGCTTGCACCTTCCATGGCTATCTGTTGGCTTCGCGATCCACTCGTACAACTCAGAAGGGAAAGATGCAAGAAACTTTTGTGGATCTTTGTGTGTTGGTAGTAGTCTAACCATTCTTCCTTTGATATTCATGGATTCCTATTCTCCTGTGTGCGAACTCGTGAATCCTCTTGTCCAAGTAACCTTCAATTTCCTTCTTAGTTGAATTCCAATGATACTACATCAGACATCTCTATGCAGATTCTGATCCTGAAAACAGAACCAATTTTTGGCTTGATGGGGCCTAACCCAGGTTTAAAGTTGTTTAGCCAAACAAATCCCTATACTATTTTCCCTTTCACTAGACGCAGTATGGGGGGATGCTGGAACCAAGTTTCTACACCCTTGAGATGTCTGAGGGGTCGATTTAGTCCGACTTTTAATATCTTTGTGCGGGTCACTTCGTGCACTTTGCTGACCTACGAGGCCTTCTCGCCCTATTATAATCAACTTCATGCAACCCTAACCAGGGTCTGAGGAGCTTTCGCGATCTGCACTATTTCCACAAGTCACGCCATGGATCTTACCTATCTCCCTATAACAGTTAGTTATCTTCGTGTAAAAAAATCTTTATATTATATTCACTTATTCAACACATTCATATAAGTTCCAGAAAAAAATAAACAATAAAATTGCAATTCATACCTACTATACTTAAATGCATAAAACAAGAAAAGATACACATAAATATTGTAAAAATTCTCTTTATTAATGATTCAATTAGTTACAGACTCAGCCTGCCCTGTGCATACAACTGCAGGGGTCCACGCACTCAGTTGCAGAGTCTTCTCCTACTTTACGACCCAAAGATGTAGCTTTACACTTAGACTCAATGCTTCATCATTAGATCTTCTATTGATTGATTTTTTCTTCCTTTCACACTTAGAGCCTCACTCTATTTATACAATCCCATTGTCCACAAACCATGGGTAGAACTCTCAAGCTAACACTACATTATAAAATTAAGGGTGGACAACCCTATGACTTAGTTAAAACTTCACGCTCCACACCCACAAATCACGGAGTCTTTACATCGGAATTAGTCAAAGCTTGGGCTTTAAGCCCGAAAACTTGCCTTGGGAGGATCCCACACCCAACATAATCAACATAATAGTCTCATTAATCCTCAAGTCCCAATCCCTAGTATATTAAATTCAGCATGTATATTGCTCTAGTCCCTCCTGAATAAGCGATTAGAACCAAAATGGAACCATAGAATTTGGACCACTCCAAGTGTAGAATTCTTGAACCTGTATTAAGAGTTTCTCCCCCTTATTTATACAGAGAAGGGAGGCTTTGAATCAATATTTACAAAATATCTCAGCCCAGGGCCAACTGTCAGATTGACTAGTTGTCTTGGCCTGTGATAGCTCTGCTGCCCAAACTAATTTCCTTGGATTTGCTTCTGTTCTTGGAAAGATAGAAATTACAGAATAAAAGAAATTACAGAAAAATAGAAAAAAGGAAATTGAATGATGACGGAGGAAAACCTCTCCTAGTTGTTACTCTTATGGCCTTTGGTCAAGCTATGTCTCTACCATGATGTGCCTTTCTTGTTGTTCGGTTAGTTCCTGTCGCTTTCATCATAACTGTCTGAGTTCACCACTCTCTAGAGCTAATAAAGATTGACTTTGTTTTCTTGTTACAGAGTATAAGTGGAGATTGTCATGGTAGTCCTTCACTGTGTATCTAAGTGGAGACCCATGCTGATCCATTAAGTTTTCTTGAGTCCCATGCATCCATTTACTCTCTGAAGACGTGATGTGAAGTAATCAAATTTATTTATGAGGAGATTCTTGTCCTGGGTTTCTTGTTCTAGGGGCTTCTTCAAGATTAACCCATATTGCTCTCCAATTGCTCCATGCCTTCCTTCAATACCTTAGTTATCGACCCATATGCCTTCAAAGCCCTGTACCATACTATCAGAACATCTCCTTTGGCCCCCTTTGGTTTAGCACCTTTTTTCATTTCTTCTCATATGACTTAGGGCCATGATCTAGGGCTCAGTCCTTCATATCGAAGCTCCTTGATTGGTGGATCACAATTGGGGTTTTTACATTAGAGCCACAACTTGTTTGTAATAGCCCTTTAGTTCTTAGCCCTTGGTTCCACATCCCTTTATGTGATCGCGGGCCAACCCCCTTATCAGATCCCCTTTATCAGAGGTTACTGATCAACAATTTTAATGTTATCAGCATTCAACGGTTTCTTGACATTGTATTTGATTGCACCCTTTGATATTTGTGATCGCCGATATGCGGGATTGTTTGTCCTACTTAGCTCTTGGTTCTTCACTCTTCCCATGTCCATTGGATAGCCCCCTTATCTGAGCCCTTTTATTGCATGATCACAATCGAAGGTTTCACTACAGAGTTATGTGTTGTTTCACCAATCGTCGATTGTCAATTGCTGACACCATCATTGTGACGTGTCACTTCTTGAGTTGTGACACATGTCACTAGGATATGTTCCCATAGGACCTTGAAAGCGCCCAATCAACATGCCACGTGTCCTTTGTACTACCACGTCATGGTAATGTTAGCGCCACCATGTCTTTAGTGGCTCCAATAATGCTCTGCGACGTGGCCCCCTAGAGGAGAAAGAAAACTTCCACCCACCCTTGGTTTTACATTGCAAACCTTTTTTTAAATTGTTTTCGGCCCTCCTGAAATTTTAACACCATCAGCATATTCCTCCCGAAACTTTGTAAGAGTGGTCCATTAGACCCACCGATCACCTATTTTCCTAGACCCGTCGATCACATATTTTCCTGGACCTGCTGATCGTTGATTGCCGTGATGAGAAATCGTCGATGCGTGATCGCCGATATCGAAGCTCTATTATACAAAGCGTTGATTGCCTCATCGCCTGATCCACCAATTTGTGATTTGTGATATGCTCTTGAACCTTTGATCTCCGATATTGGTGATCGCTTATTGTTGGAACCATTAATATAGTATGTTTCCTGATCCTCCGATATGCTATTTTTCATCCATTCAAAGGTGATAAACCCCCATCTTTAACAGGTCATATCTTCTGATTGGAAATATTATTCCAAGCCCCATCTAATGGAGAGGGTCTGATTTAGCTTTGAGAGATTCTATGGCTTGGAAGATGGCTGCAAACGTTTCTGCTCTTTCATGCTTTGGGTAACTTGGAAACACTATTCGTAGTGAGGGAAAACATTGGCTCCAACTGGAGACAGTGTCATGCTAGCAAGGTACTAAGAACCTATAGACCAACAGCCTTCACCATTGGGCATGGAGTTCAAAATATAATGAACTTGTACAACCATAAATTATCCATGAAACTTTGTTTGTAGGGAGTCCTTTCCTCATCAAACTGAAACAAAGAAAAATAAATCCCACCAACTGGAAAGTAAATGCCCAACTAGTGAGGTTATTTATATAAAAATCCTACCTACGTACAAGGTTCAATTCACCTAATGGAGTTCAACCCTCCAATGGAGCCATGACAACATTTGGGTGTTGGACCTAATGCCTCTGTGTTGCTGAAATTTAAAAACTAAAGTAAGCATGCACCATGAAATATCTTCAAACAAAGAACTTGATGCATACTCTAGAAATAACCTATGATGCTGACCTAAGAATGTGGTCATGTAATTAGCGACAGGGTCACAGAACTAAAAAGGAAATTTTGCAGCTGCCTTATTTTCATGAACAATCTACTGACCAATATCTTCTTGGTAAGGGAAGCCACAAATACTATTCATCTCCTTAGCCTGAGATTTTTCAGGAAAAATCTTGTTGTTGATCTTTTGCTACCCATTTGTCAACGAGCCAAACCTCTTTGAAATCTGCAATAAAATATTTACCTTTTGAACTGTAAGAGTCATAGATTGGAGGGTCTACTGAGAATTCCTGGCACGAACCTTTCTCCAATAAATAATCATAGATACTCCTCGGTCCTTCAACTTTGGGCTCTTCTTGAAAAAATCGTTGTTGGAAGCCTGCTCCCCACCTGCTGATAAACAACTTCTTTTGAACCTTCAAGACCATCTCATCTTCCTCTGAATAATATGAATCATAAATTGGAGGAATTTCTTGAACTTGTTCTCCAGGTGAAGGCTATGTACCATGGCCTAGAGCCTTTTCTTTATGTGCATCTTCCCATGACTAGGATTGTTGTAGTTTAACTTCGTTCGACTTCCCTTCAGAGTCATACTCATCATAAGAAGGAGAATCATAAAATTCAACTAAATAAGATATTTAAGGGTTTATTTGCAGCTCAATGATGTTTCCTTCTTTTCTTTTTTGACCACTGGGCAATGCTTCCTGATGTGAGTAGATATATTCTTGGAATGGAGTCTCACAAACATCTTTAGGAGGATCATTACCCTCAAGGATATTTTCAACATTAAAATGTGTGTAGCAATCTTCAAATAGAGCATTCAGTGGGTATAATCTTTTGCAATAATGATGGAATGCTATATGAAAACATTTTACGGAGGATATGCTACCACGAGGTATTGTTTTGTACCAAACTCTAAAATCCTCTTCTAAAGAGTACATGAACAATTTCATTTGCACATATTAAAAAATAATACCCTATTTCTCCATGTATTCATGAAAATATTTGAGGTGCTAGTCAGGCCTTCTATCTATGTTTCCACTAAATCTAGGCAAATAGGTATTCCATTCATGAAATGGAGGGACATGATTGGGATAACCAACAATAGAAGAAAAATCTAGTGGGGCATACTGGTTGGTGAGGAATGTAGGAATGACCATCTTGAAAACCTCCTAGGTGAGTGATCTCAGCTTCAAAGGTAGCGAAATTTTTTTCGCTGCTTTAGCATCAGAGTGAGTATGAGGGTGCTTGAAAGCCAGGACGATTAAATAGATATATGGACAGTGGAGTTGCTAGGATTTTTACCATAAAATTAAAACTGTGGACCCACCAAGGTGAGAGATTTTTAACCCACACTTCCCTTGCTCACCTAACATATAGAATGTAAAAAATTTTCACACCCAGGGAAAATATTCTAATCTATTCCCTAGAAACGATGCCAAAAATATGTTGTCGCTTTTTCTAGCATTCGTAGCACAAGTGCTATGGGAGACATAGAAAGCTTCCTAGAGAAAATCTCTAGGTTGATTGTAGACCAGTGCCTAGGACACCTTAGATAGAGGAGTTCATGGAAGATTATAAATGGGGGATTTCGATTTCACTCCAATTGTCACATTATTTTAAAGATAATAAAGGGGGCTTGGTTTAATAGGCCTTCATTAAGGTAAACTTAAGCCAATACATGAATCTGAATGATCAAGGGGTAAATCGGACCAACCTAAGAGAGAAATCTCTGGTTCTGGTGGCCGACACACAACAATATGCAATTTAATATAGCAGTTGTGGTAAAGGTGAAGAGGAGGAGATAAAGGAGGGGATTTGATGCATAGGGTTGTAAAAGAATCATAAGCATAAATAACCTGGTGGAGATATAGAAGATTGAAGAGGTGGAATGGTAGAAACAATGGAGCATAAATGAAGGTTTCAGTCCATATACCTCATGGGCACATTTGCCACTAAAAGAATAAGAAAATATGTGCACATTACAAGTACTTAAGTAAATCTGTAGCTAACACAGGTATTGTCACTGCTTAGTAGAAAATATACAATCATGAATACGGATGAAACCCACAACTTCATTACACTATTTCAAAGGGAGAAAAACATACATGAAGTGATAAACAAAAGAGGAAACATACTACAGATTTCTCTGATAGGAATCAACATAATAGTTTCATTAATCCTCGACTCCCAATCCTCAGTCCATTACATTCGACATGTATATTTCTCTAGTCCCTCATGAACAAGTAATTAAAACCAAAATGGAATCATAGAATTTGGACCACTCTAGGTGCAGAATTTTGGAACCTATATTGAGTGTTTCTCCCCCTTATTTATACATAGAAGGGGGGGCTTTGAATCAATCTTTACAAAATATCTTGACCCAGGGCCAGCTGTCAGATTGACTGGCTATCTATGTCTGTGATAGCTCTAATTCCCAAAATGATTTCCTCAAATTTGATTTCGTTCTTGGAAATATAGAATTACAGAGTAAAAGAAATTAAAAAAAAATAGAGAAAAGGAAATTGAATGATGATGGACTAAAATATCTTCGAGTCTTTACTATTATGGCCTCTGTCCAGGCTACATCTCTGCCATGATATTCCTTTCTTGTTGTTTGGCTAGTTCATGTTGCTTTCATCTTAATTACCTGAATTCATCACTTTCTAGAGTTGATAGAGATCGAATGTGGTTGCCTATTACAGAGTAAAAGTGGATATTGTCCTGGCAGTCCTTTATTGTGTATCTGAGTGGAGCCCCATGATGAGCCATTAAGTTTTCCTAAGTCCCACACCTCCATTTACTCTCCGAAGATGTGATGCAAAGCAGTCAAATTCATTTATGAGGTGATTGTTGTCTTGGGTTTCTTGTTGCAGAGGCTTCTACAGGATTAGACCATATCGCTCTCCAACTGCTCCATGCCTTCCTTCAATACCGTAGTTATTGACCCATATGCCTTCAAAGCCTTGTACCATACTATCAGAACATCGCCATGTCAGGACTTTCACTCTTAAAAGTGTCACAGTACAACGAGTCCCAATCTCCTTTGGCCCCCTTTGGTTTAACCCCTATCTACATTTCTTCTCATATGACCGAGGGCCATGACCTGGGGCTCAATCCCTAATATTAAAGCTCCTTGATTGGTGGATCAAAATCAGGGTTTTTATATTGGAGTTGTAACTTGTTTGCGATCTTTGATTTTGATAGCCCTTTAGTGATTAACCCTTAGTTCCTCAGCCCTTTATGTGATCACGGTCTGGCCCCCTTATCGAAGCCCCTTTATCAGAGGTTGCCAATCGACGATTTTAATGTTATTGTTGTTCGGCGGTTTCATGACACTATATTTGGTTGCACCCTTTGATACTTGCGATCGCTGATATGTTGGATTGCCTGTCCTACTTAACTACTAGTTCTTTTCTCTTTCCATATCTATTGGCTAGCCCCTTTATTGGAGCCCTTTTATTGCATGATCACAATTAGAGGTTTCACTACAGAGTGATGTCTTGTTTCACTGATCACCGATTTTTGATTGGTGATGTCATCACTACCACGTGTCACTTCTTGAGTGGTGACACATGTCACCCGAATATGCCCCCATAGGATCCTGAAAACACTATATCATTTCCAATAGTGATATGCCACGTCACCCCCTGGAGGAGAGAGAAAGGGTCCGCTTGCCCTTGGTTTTTCACTGCAAACCTTTGTTAAATTTTTTTCGGCCTTCCCACCATTTTAACACCATCATCATATTCCTCCTGCAACTTCTTAAGAGTGGTCCGTTGGACCTGCCAATCACTGATTTTCCTGGACTCATCGATCACCAATTTTCCTTGACCCACTGATCATCGATTTTCTTGGACCTGCCAATCGCATATTTGGATGGACCCACCAATCATTAATTGCCAATCGCCGATGCACGATAGTCAATATTATAGCTCTATTATATGAAGCATTGATTGCCTCATTGCCTGATCCACCAATTTTCAATTTGTGATATGCTCCTGGCCCTCTGATCTATGATATCGACGATCGCTAATTGTTGGAACCTCTGATATGCTCTTTTTCCTCCTTTCAAAAGTGATAAAGACCTCATATCTAACAGGCCATATCTTATGATTCTAGGTTGCATTTGAGGAGTTCCATATCCGTTGGAAATCTTACTCCAAGCCCTATCTAATGGAGAGGGTTTGATTTAGCTTTGAGAGCTTTTGTGGCTTGGAAGATGGCTACAAATGTTTATTCTCTTTCGTGCTTTGGGTAACTTGAAAACACTCTTTGTAGCGAGTGACAACATGATGTATGGTGTACAAATGTGTCTTGAGACTTTTTCTTAATTCAGAAGCCTATTAAGGCCAGCAAGTTTTCACACATGTTTTGTAAATTTTGTAAGACTACTCTTTAAACATTTATAATGCACGTTTTCTTAACCTGTACTATGAGAGTTGAACTACTTTGGTTCTTTTAGTACTTACATTGTTAAGAATGTAATGTATTTCTTATCACTGTTGTCTTGACCTTGTGGACTACTCCATAGGACATTAGACAAACCTGTCTTGTTTACTGGTTATAACAATCGTCACATCCATGTGGACTACACTTTAGTTTTAATGGCTTTCGCATCTGTTGTGGACTACTCCGATGGATGCTTGATAGACGCTTTCTGGTTTGCGTGTGTCTCTTCCTAGGTGGTACTACTACCTCTCATTTAGAGGCTCACTTTACTCTCCGCCTTTATAGTAAGAGAACCTGGACACAAGTTACATTACGCACTCACCAAACATACTCACCTCACTTTTTGAAGATACAAACATAACACTCTCATGTGTTGAACAACATGAGATAAGGCAAATCTCTAAGTAAATGGAAATCAGTCCATCATACTGGATGGGACTCCTACACAAAATGGTGTGAGGTCTAGTTGGGACTTCATACCAGGTAGATCCCATGAATGTTGGTGGGTCCATCACTGTCAAAATTTATGGTGCTAGAAGGAGGCGTTCCAACAGTTTATGGCTGATTGTCCCACCCACCCTACTCATCCATCATCTGGTCAAGGCAGTACCAGTCACTCCCTCTCCCCTACGCACAACTCTGAAGTTGGTCATTTCTCACCTCCTAGACCTGAACGTGAAATTTTGTATGAGAATATCTAGGTTGTCCATCCCACCACTAGTCAATTTTCTAAAGTTGTTGGATTGATTCCAGGAGTGTACGCTCTTCCATATTCACAGAGGAAGCAAAATACTACTCCCACAAGAGTGGTAGTCTCATCTATGGAAGAATCAAACTTCACCACTCTTGAAGAGTTGATAGAAGTTGTGGAAAAATAAGAGGAACCTCTAATCTTTTGAAAGGAAGAAGAATACAACCTCTTACTCTTGGGGTCAAGTTCCGCCGCAGGAGGTGGAGGGGAAGGCTACAAAGGAGGTGGACTGAAGAGGAACTAACATATTTAGAGGACGAACCATTAGATTCTGAAGAAGAGGAGGAGGACAAAGAAGAGGACAACGTGGAAGAGAAAAATATGGAATGGATGACTCAAGGCCCATTGGCACTCCTAGGTGTCCTGCAAGAGATGCCAAGACAAGTGGAGAAACTCTTAACAAAATATGACCCTGATAAGGCAGTGAAGCCAGAATACCACTTAGGCACGTTCTACCTACATCTAGAGACACTAGAGGTATGTTTTGACAACATTGGATGCAAAATGTTTCCATGTACTTTGGATGGAAGAGCAGTTGTATAGTACCACAACCTTCCACCAAATTCCATCCAAAATTGGGCAGTGTTCAAGAGACTTTTCCTTGAAAAGTTTTCTTAAGATAAGATCCCCACCATGTTGCTGAAGGAGTTGGGTAGTCTTAAGATGGAGCAGAAAGAGATTCAAATATTTCAATCAAAGGTATAACCACATTATAAACAAGTTATCAGTAGACACCAAACCTCATGACTCCATCACTATCGACTACTACACATCTGCACTGTTGACCTGTATTGCGTAGTTCATCAAGCGAGCTGTGAAACCAACACTGGCCGAAAATTGTGAAGAGGTGATTGTTGTGGAGAAAGACCTACATGCTATTAGATTCATTGCAAGTGATGAATCCACTAATGACTCCAAAGACATGGGAAATAGGTCTCATGACTGTGTGAGTAAGGCTAAGGAAAAGGAAGCAAGTGACATTGAGCACCGTACTCATCTCCTCAAGTACCTGATGACCAAAGTTGTTGAGGTCAAATAACGGACGAGCAATACAATTGTGAGCAGCAAGCCTTCTAGGTACCCATAGAAGAAGAACATAGCTTAAGGTAGCAACAACAACCAACCGACCAAATCTGCACAAAGCTCCAATCTAGTGCTCAACCTTGACCAACTCGTGACAAATTTATATTACACATTTCATCACAAAAATCATTCAGAAATAATGTGTCCATAATGGAATTGTGGGATGAGCACAATGGCCACACAATTCTCTAATAACATCATGGCTAATGAGCAGGTTGAGTTTGACCACAAAGAAGAAGAATTTTCTACATCTGATGAAGCCCCAAGTATTGGGCATGCAGTAAACATGTATCAATGCACTCGCACTACCCAGAATACTACCACCAAGAAGCAGCCTTCCAGTGACGGTTCAGCCTCGAAGCAGAAAACCTGATATAACTTGAGAAGCCAAGGGGGCCCCATTGTGCTTGAGACACTGAGGGATAAAATAAGACCAGACATACTAAGGATAATAGGTCTACTAGTAACCTTCACACAAAAAACTCAAAGCAAGTTCAGGAAGACAACTACGACAAAGAGTATGTCCATGAGTAGCAAAGATAAGAGAAGCCCACTGGACACCATGAACACAAGTCTACTCCCGGGCACCTCGATGAGTTTCCACGCTCTGGATTATAACATTGTAGAAGATATGAAGAAGACTCATGCAAACATATCTTTGTATGAGTTAACCAAAATCACGACTCAGTGGGACATTCTTCTGCAAGCACTTGGGAAGACCTCTACAGGTAGTGATACCTCTTCCAGAAAGGGATCAATTAAGTATCCTAACACACTCGCATCTATGCTCAATGCACTCTTCTTGGAGGAGGCAATCTCACTCTTCCCACCATTCTTGTTATCATTTAAAATATTCAATTTCAATGTTAAAAACTATTTGGTTGATTCTGGTGCGTCATTCAATGTCATGTCGCTCTCCATTACTTAGAATATCAATGCGAAATGGAGTAGCACGAGTGTGGAGATCATCAAACTAGGCAGAACATGTGTACCAGCCATTGGTGAACTCAGGGATGTGATCATCCGGTTATCATCTAACAGAGGAGTTCATTTGTGCATCAAAATTGTTTTTGTGGACATCTCAGAAGCATATGACGTATTACTGAGTAGAGACTGGTCAAGAAAGCTACAAGGATGCTTTTCTATTGAGTGGTCACACCTATAGCTTCTATATAAGGGAAAAAACAATCAGATCTGAGTATTTTCAGAGAGATACATAAAGCACAATGTGACTCACTTGAATGGAGAAAATGAATTGTTGGCTTTTGTAGAACTTATGTTCAACAATTTCTTTTTGGAAACACAGTTGGGGTGTTATCTTGCAAAGCCATCCCCTACCCCACCAAATACATACTTGGGTTTCCTTCCATGCCCAACTGGCGAAAATGAAACTTGTATAGTAGTTTGTAGTAGTAGTAGTAGTAGTAGTAGTGATAGTAGTACTAGTGTGGCAAGTGGTCCTTGTAAAAATGATATCTGAACCATGTACTTTGATGGATCCAAGACGTAGGAGGGCTCTGGAGTCGGTTGTGTTTTAACAAACCCGTTGCAGAGAAAACACTTAATCTCTAGTTGCTTGGAGTTCAAGTGCATGAACAACACACTGAGTATGAAGCACTTGTCTTGGGCTTACAGAAAGCCATCAACCTCAACATTGTTGTTCTAAAAGTGGTAGGTGACTCAGAGATCATGGTGCGTTAGGTACGTAACACTATACACTATGTGTCACCCCATCTTAGAGTTATCAACAAGAGGCATGCTGACTCATTTCTCAATTCCAAGCTTTCAATATTATTTCAGTAACAAGAATGCATAATGAAGCTATAGATTTTTGTTGATATTTTGTATAAACCATATGTCCCGAACAACATCACTAATTTATGTAGTTTTGATGATGATCAACAGATCTTTCATTTCATCTCTAACAATGACGTCTTCAAAGACGCAACGATAGATGAGGACGAGCATGAGCGGTCTCTTCAGGACACAATCGATATAAGAAAATTCAACCTCATCCCCAAGGGTGTGGTATCACTTGAGAATTTGTATGACTTGAAGAACTGCTTTTAGAGATCCATGAATGCCAAAATCCACAACTCCACATTGTTGCACGAACAGATTAATTTGGGAACGGACAAGGATCTGAAGTTCGTAAATCTCGGTATGTGTTGTACATCACAAGAGCAACAATATTTCATCCGTGTTTTCCAATAGTACCATGATGTGTTCACATGGATGTATAATTATATGAAAACATATGACACGTGAATAATCCAACACGTCATTCCAATCAAGGAAGGGGCCAAGATTTCTCAGCAGAAGCTAAGGAAAGTTCATCCTTCACTTCAACCCCTCATACAAAAATAACTAACTAAGTCGCTGGATGCTTGGATCATTTACAAAGTTCAACATTCCACATGGGTTTCCAATCTAATCCTAGTTAGAAAGAAGTCTGGGGAGATCTGCCTCTCTGTAGATTTCCATAATCTCAACTACGCCTCAGACAAGGACAACTACCTAGTGACGTCCATGGAGCATATATTGCAGACAGTATCCAGAGCAAAGATGTTTTCATTGCTTGATGACTTTTTAGGATACAACTGGGTTCTGGTAGTGAGCCTGATAGACTCAAAACAGCATTCCGTACCAACTGGGGTATGTTCACTTTTCACAGAATGCCATTTGGGCTGGTGAACGCAAGTGCAACATTTCAGCGCATCATGGACATCGCATTCCATGGGCTCATTGGATAGAGTGTAGGGGTCTACCTCATGTTAGAGTCCTATATTTTATAGGATGAATTGATTTTAGTTGTAATTTGTGTATATGATGATATTGTAAATAATGTTTTATCGTACAAATTATTTCCAAGAAAAAAGATGAAAAAAAGATTAAAAACCCTTAGGAAAAATTAATAAAAAGGCTTGCAAAGAAAAATGCACATTTAGAATAGATTAATCATGCTTAGGATAAATTAATTAGGTTCAGAATAATTACTCGTGTTATTTAATCATGATTAACAACTTTTAATAAGGCATTTGGCACTAAAGTTTTGGTTTTATGATAAAGTCGAAAACGAAAAATGGTTTGTCGACTTACAATATGGTGGCCGCATATTTCAATGGCCACGATATACATGGATCGGATCAATGGGAGGGGATCGATTTCGACCCCCTTGTTCGATTCTATCATTATCGGCAAGGGTCATGGATTTGAAAAGTGGATTCACTATTCATCATCCACATGCTACATGGCGGGCGCTCATCACTTCGCACCCTGCAGCTCAATACCCCTTACCACCTACCCCACCCCATCTGAAAACCACTCCTATCTCCCACCAATATAAACTCCTGCCATTTAATTCTAACCTCCATGTCCCTACATCACATCCACTCCCCTACTACCATGTACCTCCTCCCTCTCTTGCTTACTGCTCCATTCATCTACCTTCCCTCCATGCTCACACGTCAACTATTTCCTCCAACCATGTGCCTCCACGCTATCCCCCACCTCCATGTCATCTCCCACCTCCACGTCATATCTCTATTTCATCTCATTATCACGAGATCAATAGTGAACATTAGCAATTAAAGTTAACACCGAGTTAAAAACATGGTCAGTTAAAACTATGATTTTTCCTATACAACACAATCATTTCGAGCGTGGTTTAAAAACAAATGAGAACAAATTTATCAAAACCAAAAGACATTTTTATCTATAATGGACCCATTTAAAAAATCCTATCTCATATTTCTAAGATCTATTATGGTTTGGTAGATTCACATGAATCTTTGAAGGTATATTTTCCCGAAATTTCCTATTTTAAGTCATTATTTTCAAATGTGGTTTAGAAACAGATGGAAATGGATTTTCAAAAATGGAAAAAGGTTTTTGTTGGTAACATCGTCATCTACAAAAGCTTCTCTCATTTTTTTCAAAGATGCCATGGGTTGAAATATTCAAAGGGATCACTAGACCCTATTTTTCATAATTTGGTGAGGAAAAAACTCATGGGGAGTTAGTGACCTCGATGCCACCTCATCAAATAAGACAAGATATAAAATTCAAATTGTTTTTCCTTATCACCATCAATCCTAAAATATAGTGCCAAACAGACTCCTTAGTTTTGAATTTCCTATATTTTAGTCCTATTTTTGTAACATAGTTTTCATGTATTTGTAATAAATCTTGATTTTTTTATCAAGATATTTTGTGAAGAATTGGTATAAATACTTCATCATTTGAAGTATAGATGGTTGGGACTTGTACTGAGAAAGGCTACCCTTATTGTAAAGTTGATCACAAGGATTTAGTGGCCATTTTCATTAATAGAAGCAAGTTATTTCAGGATTTTTGTGTCATATCTATGTGGTGAAGTGATTTTTATTGTAATTTGTTTTCTCTATTTTTCATGTGTTTCTTTTCCTTATTGTTTTAAAGAAAATTAAGTTCATAATTTGTTTCAAAAGCACCCTGTTTTGGCTTAAAACAATATCAATGTTTTCTTCTAAAGTTTAAATATATTATTCTTAATTTCTCCCTATTTAAAGTGATTCCTAATATGTTCTTCCTTCTCCATCTCATAAACTACAAGGATCCATTAGTATGCCTACCTTGTCATGTTTCGCTTAAGCTTGTTAATTCTACAAATTGATCACCCCATGCCTCTTTGACTCCATTGCCCAATGGATTTTCCCTTGTTTTTCCAACCAAACAAATTCATAAACCAAACCTTGAACTTTCAAAACTACCCTAAAACCCTACCAAGTAAACAAAGCTAAATGTGGCAGAAAGATCCTTCTTTGAGTCTAGAAGGGCTAGCTTTTAGACTTAAAAGTGGTTTTGTGGTTACCTTTGCAATTTCTTTCACGGCCTTAAGAAAATACACATAGCTAACAATATGGCGACCATACTGGGGATGAACGATTTTATTTTCCCCGGAAAAAACTATTAAGCTTAGATTTGACTGTTGATGGTGGACAACAGTCAGACACAGAAAGGTTGAATCTTTCACCTGGGGACTCCATGTTCAAGAATCCAGAGCTCAAAGCTTTCATGGTGGTGCCATTGTAAAAAAAAATCTAGATTGTAGAACACTCATGGTGAATCCACTATGTGAAGGTCTGTAATTTCATCAATTATTGTTGATTGTTTTCAAGATGAGTTCAAGAATAGAACATAGGCATGCTTCTGTGGAAAAATCTAGTATTCGTAGCTTTCCACATCGCATGCCTTGCATAGATTGGAAATCATATTTTCGAGAGTTCAAAGATAACAAATGTAATAATGCTTTACATCTTATCAAATTCCATATGCATTTCCAGATGCTTCAGGTTGAATGGCGTGAAGATTGTCTTATGAAGATGTTCATGCTTACTTTAGAAAGAAATGTCAGGTCTTGGTATGAAAATTTCCCAACTACAAGTATATGTTCTTTAAAGCATTTTCATACTATATTTTTTGAGAAATACAAAGAAGATTATCCATATTTGTTGTTGGTTCAAAACTATTGTGATCATTTTGAAAGTTTTATTCAATACCTGGTAGATTACTATGAAGATGATCAATTTATAGATGATGAGATTATAGAGGCTATTCATGAGAGACCTTTCAACCATGAAGAAGTTGAAGAAGTTGGTTTCTATGATACTCACGAAAATTTTTAGCAAGTAATTATTTCTCCCATGATTAAAAATAAAGCAAATCTACATTTCAATGACTTAATTTCACATGAACTTGTCAATGACATTTCACGACCTCTATACATTTCAAAAGAAAAAGAGAACAAGCAACCCAATTGTAATGAAGAAACAAAGCTTACAGATGATAGTTTGCAGCAAACTTATCAAATTTTTAGAAATACAAATGATCATTCTAGTTCCCTTGCATTCCCTTCTTCTCATAAGTTTTTAATCCAGGAGAAAATTTCTGAAAATCAGAATTTTGAGTTGTCTAGCATAGAAACTCAAGAAAGCATGATCCATCCATTATTTTCAGCAATAATATGCAACAAGTTTTTTTCTTTAAACTTAACGCAGAAAAATCTAAAGAGCAGGTTGTTTTAGATCCTATGGTTGTAGACCTTTTTGTTATTCATGATGTGGCTACCTTAATTGAAAATTTGCCTCCAGTTTCAGAGAATGAAGATTTTGGTGAAGAAGAACAGGGTGACCCAAAACCTATGGATGTTATTGTTGTGGATGAATTGGTTGTTTCAAAGGAAGGTAGTAAGATTGATGAACAAATTACTACCTTTCCCTTAGAAAGCAATCCTTTTGCAGATCATCAAAATGTAACTTTCCATGTTTTTCAAGATCCTCTAGCCAATCTATTACGGTCATCAAGGAAAATGGTTGTTCTTATGTTTTTAAATTATGGTCAACAATTTCAGTGGCAGATTGGGTTGCCAATATCATATCTTTTATGCCCTCTGATGAGAAGTATGAGCATAATTCAAGAAAGTATCCATTTGCTTGACTGGTTGCATTGGAAAGTTGTTATTACTTGATATTGAAGTCATTTCAACAGATTAGAGTGAGTAGGTGTGTGCCGATAACCTCAGTACTCTAAGCATATTTGCAGTATTTCAGTTTCAGTTTGCAACAAAGTTTTTTAGTTTTTTTTAGTATACAGTTCGAATTTCAATTTTAAGAATGGATTGTTTTAGTTTGAGAATTAGAATAGATAATCAATTGGTTTTTAGTTACATAGCATGTTGCAGGCTTGGGTTCAGCCTAATAGATCAGGCTCATCACTTTGCACCCCCCCTGCTCAATACCCCTTACCATCTACCCCCCCAAAAACCTCTCGTATCTTCCATTAATATAAACTCCTGCCATTTCATTCTAATTGCCATGTCTCTGCATCACATACACTCCCCTATTACCACGTACCTCCTCTCGCTCGACTCCACTCTTTCTTACCGCTCCATTCATGTGCTTTCCTTCCACACTCACACGTCAACTATTTCCAGCAACCATGTGCCTCCACGTTATCCCCCACCTCCAAGTCACCTCCCGCTTCCATGTCATATATCCATTTCATCCTATTCCCACCAAATCAATAGTGCACATGGAAAATTAAAGTTAGCACCGAGTTGAAAATATGGTTAGTTAAAACTATGATTTTTCCTATACAACACAATCATTTTGAGCATGGTTGACAAACAAATTAGAACGAATTTATCAGAACCGAAAGAGGTTTTTGTCCATAACAAACCCATTTAAAAAAACCTATTTCATATTTCTAATAGCTATTATGGTTTTAGAGATTCGCATGAATCTTTGAAGGTATATTTTCCAGAAATTTCTTGTTTTAAGTCACTATTTTCAAATGTGGTTTCCAAACAAATGGAAATGAATTTTAAAAAATGGAAAGAGCATTTTTTTGGTAACATCCTCATCTACAAAAAAAATCTATTGTTTTTTGCACATCTATCATGGGTTGAGATATTCAAAGGGATCACTAGACCCTATTTTTCAGAATTTCATGAGAAAAAATCGCATGGGTAGTTAGTGACTTGGATGTCACATCATCAAATAAGAGTTTCTATAAAATTAAAATTGATGTTCCTTATCACCAGTAATCCTCAAATATAGTGCCAAATAGATTCATTAGTTTTTAATGTCCTATTTTTGTAAAAAAGTTTTTAGGTATTTGTAAAAATTCTTGATATATTTTATCAAGATAGTTTGTGAAGAATGGGTATAAATACTTCATCATTTGAAGTAATAGATGGTTGGGAATTGTATTGAGAAATACTACCATTATTGTAAAGCTGATCACTGAGATTTAGAGGCCAATTGCATTAATATAAGAAAGATGTTTCAGGATTCCTGTGTCATATCTATGTGGTGAAGTGCTTCTTACTGTAATCAGTTTTCTCTATTTTTCATGTGTTTATTTTCTTTATTATTTTAAAGAAAATTAAGTTTAGGATTTGTTTCAAAATCACCTTGTTCTGGCTTAAAACAATATCAATTTTTTCTTTTGAAGTTTAAATATAGAATTCTTAATTGCTCCATATTTAAAGTGAATCCTAATCTCTTCTTCCTTCTCCATCTTATAAACTACAAGGATCTAGTAGTATGCCTACCTTGCCCTGTTTCACTTAAGATTGATACTTCTGCAAATTGATCACCCCATGCCTCTTTGACTCCATTTCCTAATGGATTTTCCCTTGTTGTTCCAACCAAATCAATTCATAGACCAAACATTGAACTTTCACAACTACTCTAAAACCCTACCAAGTAAACAAAGCTAAATCTGATAGAGAGATCCCTCTCTGAGTCTAGAAGGGCTAGCTTCTAGACTTAAAAGTGGTTATGTGGTTACCTTTGCAATTTTTTCCACAATACCAAAAATTATGGAGAGATAACACCTCCATAATGTGACATTCTTCTCTAGACAACGGTCATTCCACCTACGCCATCTTAAGAAAATTTTCGAGCAATGTCGAAAATACGGGATATCCTTGAATCCCAAGAAGAGTGACTTCACAGTGTCTGAGGGTAACTTGATTGGATACATCATTGCTAAAAGAGGGAACAAGGTAGATCCGGACAGAGTTTGGACCATCATGCAGATTCCTTACCCCATGAACAAGAAAGCTATGCAATCTTTCTTCAGGAAGATCAACTTCCTCAGAATTTTCATCTCTTATTGTGCGCAAATTGTCAAACCCATCCAAGAGATGATCAGGAAGGATGCAGTCTACAGTTGGGGAAAGAAGGAAAATGATTCGTTCACCCATATCAAGTATTCTATAGCGTAAGCACCCACATTGTACAGCCCAAACTTCAACGAAGATTTCTCGCTCTATACTTTTTCTTCCAACACTTCACTCACTATTGTGCTCACTTAGAAGGATGACTTGAACAACAAACGACCCATCTTGTTCATGATTGCAAGCCTTCAAGGACCCGAACTCAACTATCCCGTCATGGAAAAATAAGCATATGCGGTGTACAAGGTGATGAAGCATCTCATACCCTACCTCTTGAAGAACCATTGCATTGTCTTTGTGTCGCACCTAGCAGTTAGAGCACTACTTGTATAGAAGAGCTGGGTGAAAGGAGGGAACACTAGATGATAAGCCTATAAGAGTATGATATGTACATCAAGCCAGTTAACACCATCAAGGGTCATGATCTTTGCAGACTAGCAACGGAAGCAGTGCATGCGCAAGAGGAAGAAGAAGAGCTCACAGGCTGGGAGCAAGAAATAGAGATGTATAATGTTGACTGAACCCCTCCCACTTCACACAGAATATCTTGGTATGATGAAGTATGCCAGTACCTAGAGCATGGCACCATGCCCTTTGATTTCTATGTGACAGAAGAGGTCACTCTGACTCAAAGCTTTATCTTATCAGTGTGTGCATGGAGTGCTTTACAGAAAGAACCACAATGGTATACTGCTCAGGTGCCTAGTGGCACATGATTTAGAAAAGGTGTTACATGATCTCCATGAAGGACCATCAAGGGGATACTTCGCGGGTAACGCAATAATGCATAAGGTCATGTGGGCTAGTTTCTACTGGCCTACATTGTTCAAGAAGTCACATGCCTATGCTTGCAAGGGTCCAGTCTGTTAGAGATGCACCAACAAAAGTCAAAGGTTAGTAGCCCTACTCCAGCCTATTGCAGTGGAAGAACCATTCCAACAGTGGGGCTTGGATATCATTGGGGAAATTTTCCCACATTCGTCAAAGAAACACCACTATATTATGACTACTACAGACTACTTCACGTGGTGGACAGAAGCAATTCTACTAAAACATCATTTCCAGGTTTGGCATTCCTACATCACTTGTTTTTGACAATGCAATGTACTTTTCTTCGTTAAATATTTTTTATTTTGCGTTGCAAAATGATATTGCATTGAATCATTCTATTAATTACTACCCACAAGGAAATTGTCTTGTTGATTCTACAAAAAAGAACCTCATCTGCATCATCAAAAAGAACATTTACTCTAAATAGTGAAACTAGCACTCCGCTCTGGTGAATGCTCTATGGGCTGATTGAGTCACACCTAAGCCTTCACTGAATCCTTCCCCCTACCTCCTTGTATATGGAAAAGGAGACATCCTCCTGCTGAACATCTATGTTCTTGTTCTCTAGTTGTACCAAGAATCCGAAGGCAAGTTGTGTCTATTAGTTCAGCGTAGGATGGACGCACTACACAAGCTACAGGAAGAAAGGATGAAAGGAAAAGAAAATTTTACACTCCACTAGAACCATATCTGAGAGATGGTTTTACAGAAAGTCTACAGGTTGTGCTAGCTTCAGTGTGGGTGACTTATTCTTAAAGTAGGACAAACCCCATGAGGAAAAAGTCAAGCACATGAAGTTTCAATCCCTATCGATTGGTCCATTCACAACCCACATGAAGCTTAGCCAACACATGTATCATCTTCAATCACTTGACGAGAAGATTGACACTCTTCCTGTCAATAGCCAAGACTTAAAATCTTACTTTAAATGATCTGGGGTTGTGCCCTGCACCATGTACATAGTCTTTTCATTGCTTATTATGTTGTTTTATTTGTTGTTTTGTTTTCCTTACTGTCTTGTTGTTTTTATTTTGTAAATAAGTGTTGTGCCTCACTGTGTTCTAGATTTTCTGTGTTTGGTTGTAACTTTTTTCCAATGAAGTCTTGATGGAAAATATGATCTGTATGTAAGGAGAGTTTTGGTCAAACCATGAACTTGTGTCCAGTCTGGGAAACCTCAGACCTACACTCAGTTTACTTCTCTAGTGTGTTCAAGCTTATCCAACTAGTATAAACAGACAAGGGGAAAATCTAAATGAGAAAACTTGAATCAGAGGTGTTTACATGCTTCTCTGAAGGAAAAACTTCTCCTACTCTCAATAATTCGGGATCCCTCTTCCACCCCAAAAATAAATAAGTGCCTATGTAGAGTTCTCTTTAAAAAATAACAAAGGAAAAAGAAGATAAAGGCTTCCTACGCAAAGAGTTGAAGTAGGCTGCTCCACTGGGGTACTGTCAAGGCTCGTTGGCAGTGGAGCAATGATTTTATTCTTGGCCTTCTGGTAGTAGAGAAACACCAAAGATGAACAAATATACTCAGAAAACCTTAAGTTCACGAGCCAAACTACCCTTCCCAATTCGAAACATTATGATCTCGCTGAATCTTATGTTGTGTTCAACTAAGTTGGTACAAGACAAACCATGTCTATCGATGGGGTAAGTGGGGAAGACAAGTAATCTACACGATGAATCAATACTCCCCCAAGGACCAAGGCCCTGCACTAAAAAATGAACCAAAACATATAAGTTGGTATTCAACTAGTGTGTCACCAAGTGTTGTAGTGGCTGCAACACCATCCAAAATTTTGGCTTGTACTCAAATTTTAGAGTCTTCCTTGGTTTTTCCTTTGATGGTTTCAAACACTTGAGCTCATTCCTTGAGCTCCTTAAGATTCTTTTCACCCTTTTGATTGCTTAACCAACTTTCGTATTTTGGCACGTTGAATATTTTTTCATGTTTGCGATCTTGTTTTGGTGATTTCAAAGGTTTATCTTTGTGTGTTTGGGTTGTCTCAGTTATGTGAACACTCATTGCACTCACACACAAAGTTGCAAATTCTCTCGCACAAGTGTCATCATGGTTGTTCAAGGGTCTATCCTAAGTGTCACACTTGTCTCTTTCAGCACTAGACAGTCCCACAGAGGGTCATGCTTTGCTGTGTTATCCTGGTGGTTAGCGTTGTCATGTTGTTGAAGTATGTTCAGTGTGTAATCACAATGTCAAGTCCTCATAAGTTCACTTGCCTCTCACACTTAGCCATTTTCCTGAAAATCTCTCTATGGAACAACCCCACTTCACTGGACCCCGACTAAGCTACATTGCGCAATATTAGCCCTCATTGGCATTGATTTGCTATCTAGAACTACATAGTGATTGAATTTTTCCTCTGGGTCAGTTTTACTACGCAATCCCAGAGGTGAGCACCCTGTCTTCCTTCATAGAACTGTGCAAAAATTGCCTCAAAGCCCTACATGAACTTCGCGCTTTGCAAGATCAGTTATCAAGCCTCCTTCCCGCTTGCTAGAACCCTGCATTGCGTAGAGACCTGAGCCTACACTACTCCAAGAAACCATGCATAGGTGTCCTCCTAGTGACCTCCCTCAGCCGAGATTCATTGCCACTAGTACAAAATGACTAATTAGTTACTAAAAAACAACTAAAATTTTCATATAAATGACCAATTTTCAGTCGGTGACCAATAGTAGCTAACTTAGAGTGTCTTATAAAGCGACCAACTTTTAGTCATTTTTAGCTTAGTCATTAATTGGTTTCCTCAATTTTACCATTTAGTAGTATATTTAGTCATAAATTTGATCATTAATTTTTCATTGGTTTAGTCATTAATTGTCGCAATTAGTGACCAAATATACAACAAAATATATTACTATATGAATCCTTGAGAAAACCAATTAA
>APFE031125546.1:311269-346725 GCA_000404065.3 Pinus taeda | reverse complement strand
AATTCATATAATTAGCATGAGATCATAGATATTTTATAATGTTTAGATTTTTTTTAAATAATAAATGTGAAATTTCATTATAATAAAACATTGAGAAAGAAGCTCAGTGTGATTACATCAATATTGCATATGTCATGACTGATAAACAAAACATGGTAGGAATAAACAATTTCCTTTTGACCAATTAAATTTCTTTTTGTAGTATTTTACCAAAAAAAAGTTAGAAGTTTTGATGTTATCCCATTTGTAAATTCTCCAAAATTGGCTGGAAAAAAGACAACATTTACATAGCATCCTAACATGTTTTCATTAATCTTTGGGAGCCTGGTCGTCCTCTTGATTTATCTAATCTTCTGACATGTTGTTTATCACTTTCAACCTCCAAGCCAATTCTTCTAGTTGGGATCTGATGGAATCTATTTCATCTTCCAGCCTTTGAAGCCTTATATGTGTACTGAGAATGTTCTCCATAAGTGTTGTAACATCATGTTGTACATATAAGAGCTTGTTTTCCCAATTCCTTCACTCCCCCTTATGTCATGACTTCAAAGGAATTTAATTCCATGGAGAACTCCAAACTCAAAATAGAACCAAAAGTAGGCCCCTAATCCCATGAAACTGAAGGTGATATGGCCCAACACCCCTAATATGCGAAGATTCACATCCTCATGGAATAATATGCCACTAAAACAAGACTCCCTGGAATGATACCAAGAGCAAAACAAAGACTAGTTTAACCTTTGAAATTGACATAAAACCAATATTTATTAGACAAATTGGAACAAAGTTAGCATGAAGAACTACTACCTAGGAGACTTCCTTGAATTAATAACTCAAAAAATAATTGTTAAGAGAGAACGAATAGTCATACATGGCCCAAAAGGAATGGAAACTTAAATTCTCCTACCTTTAAGATAGTCCATGAATTCCCATAACCACACAAACCTACAGTCACCATAAAACTACTACCAAATGCCAACCCTCGCCTACTGAAGTTACAATGAACACTAGGGAGTGAGTCACTCTCCACAACGCCAAATTACTGGAAGAGTTAGTCCCGTAATTCTTAAGGAGAAGCATACTAAATGTAACCTAGAAGGTAGCCATAGACAAGTGAGGTCCTCACAAGGATATTTAGCCATATACATAAAGCTTGAGTTGTATTGAGACAACACCCGTCCCACCCAAACCCTAATTAAACTATCCAAAACAAGAAGAAGTTGGATACTAATAGAAAATTGATATATGCTTGGAAACTTACTATTGTACCTGAACATTATTGTCTAATTGTTGTATTGTTAGAATAATTCCAAGAAGTACCTAATATGTTTAAGCTTGCACTGCTTAGCTTTTACCAGGTTCTCCTACTCCATTTACCCACTGTATATGTCTTTTCCAATGTAATGGAATTACTATTTGTACTCAAATTCATTGTTATACATACTTGTATCGGAAACATGAAAATTTATAAGTTTAATCCAAGCATATAATATAGTTTTGAAGTGTTATTTTTGTATGCCATTGTCACTATTTATGGTTTATTTGAAATTAAATAAAAATGAGTGCATCTACAACCATTTGTGGCCCAAATAGCTCAGTTTATATTGTAATAATTACCTCATAAATGTGGTTGACATGTTGAAGGTTCTGTTGTAACATTATTTGGTTTTGATAAGTTAACATATTATTCAAAATAATTCAAAAATGTTAAGTTAGGATATGGGCGAAAAAGAAAGAAAAGTTAAAATGTTAGGAACATTTTATATTTTATAGGCATCCATATCAATAAAATTCTAGGGAAGCAAGAATAAAAGAAAGGCTTTGTTTCATGTTTTTATAAATGCACAGGTGCTAGTCTAAATGTGCCACAAACAAACATCAAATGTGTTTTCATGTGCAGGACAAAAATAAGAGGAGTAAAAGCTTTACTCTAAGGTTTATATATCAAATAATTGATATTAATCCTATCCCTAAGTATAAAATCCCAAATCATTATCCCCCTCTTCTCACATTTCCCTCCACCTTCATATCCCTAAGTTTTAACACCCCTCTTATATTGCACATTCCCCAACATTGCAATAAATCAATTCCCGACCCCACCAAACAATATCGTCATGTCATGATTTAACTCCCTGAAATATCACACTCCATCTCCACCCATCTTCCCACATCTGACGACCCACATCATATTTCGGCCCCCCCACCATCCGAGCTTTACCGTCGGGGGGTCCAAAATGGGCAGTATACCAAACTGCGCCCACCCCACATGTCAGCTCCTTAGCATTTCAAACCTCCCTTGAGTGAAACCACTAACCACTCCCCCCCCCCAAAAAAAAAAAGGAAATATAATTCCCTTGCTCCCAATACCACTCTCCTACCCGTTGCGCTCCCACCATTCATCTTCCACCATCTCATCCATCTGTTAACTCCATCAAATCACATTCATTCCCTCCAGAATTAGCCTGTTAAGCATTCAATTGGCTTAGACGTTAATTCAATGGACCAGTGCCACCTTCAATGGAAAACCAAACTTGTTATATAAGACTCCTTCCCATTTGAGAATAGGTTACTGAATTCTTGCATTATCATTGTTAATTGATTTGTTACAGGTTGCTTGACTCAATCCCGTCATCTTCAACTGCCAGCGGCACTCTTTGTTCGATCATTTTCAGACTGTTACCTCTACTTTTTCTCCCTTGTTCTGACTTCTCTCTGTGTATTTCCAACTCCAAATCTAATTTTCACTCTTGTTCTTAGCCATAGCCAAGATGCCTCCAAAGGATAAAGGTGTTGAGCATTAGAAAAGGTATGTAATTGCCACTTATTTCTTTATCTTTTCCTTTAATTCATAACTTATTTACATTCTAAGATGGTCATATGATAAAGGATTATGATAGAATTAAGGGGATTTGTGATTGATGTAAAATGATTAGTTATTGACTTTTTCTATGCAGAAAGTGAAGAAAATGGAAAATCTCCATTCTGGAGGAAAAGACAAGGCACAACCAATTGTTGTCAGGAAATCGCATCTAGACGAGGAAATCAAGATCGGAGCGCATGGACTAGAAAAAGGAAGAAGAAACGTGATATCAGTGCAAGAGGATGAAAAGATAACTAAAGATTAAAGATATGGTGAATCCCTCGGGATCCTTTGATCCTGACGGATTGCTACCTCAAGGCTATCTATATTTTTGGTATTCCCGCCTGGCCGTTATAAAAAGGGACAGTGTTGCTTGCCCAAGGGGAGGATTATTGTTGATTTGTAGAATTCACTGTTGTAATTTGAACTTTGATCATCGAATCTCTTTAAAGAGCGATAGTTGTAACTCTGTTTTTATGATTAATATATAAACTTCATTGTTGTTCCATTATCTGATCCTGGAGTAACCGCAAAAGTGCATCCCTGGTGGCTAAGGGCCCAGCCCTAGTGGATCACTTTCTTTTTGTATCATTATTTTCCGATTACAGTTGTGAGTGGTTTGATTTCCTTTACTTGATTTATTCAGTAACCTTCTGTTCCTAAACATTTCATTGACTTGCTCTGTTATGTCGAATTCGTAATTGAATAGTAATATCATTATTTGCAACTGAAAATGTTATGTTGTTCATTCTGAACCAATATCGCATTGTCTAATTTGGATATTGTTGTTCATTTATAGATTGGCATTGTTGTTCATTTACAGATTGATATTGTTGTTCCTTTATATATCGGCATTGTTTTTCATTTAGCTATGGTTTACTTACAATTGTGATTGATGTTCATTCAATTACTGTTCCATTATCATTGCAAATGATATTCCTTTATAACTGTGGTTAATGCTTATTATGCTAAAATAAGATTACTAATTCAATCATTCTAGATTCGTTGTGTGTTTACATTTGATTAGGTTTGTTGTTCAATATTTTGTAGACTTACTTAGGTTTGTTGTTCCTTCCTTAGATTGTTGTTCTATCCCTTTATTAGTCAAAGGTTGTTGTTCAGATTGCTACTTAATTCATTCCTGTAGATTAAGCTTTGGTGTTCAATCTTTTCAATAGATTAGTTGTTGTTCCTTTTCTGTTAATTGAATTGTCATTTCAAGTATTTGCTTTGGTGTGAATAGAAAGATCTACAGCTATAGCGAACATTGACTACTGTTTTTTAGTTCCAAGATTGGAGATCTTGTCTTTGATTGATTTTCATTTGCATCAGTTTACAAATGAAAGAGTTACCATTACTGCATCCTTGACTGATGATTGTTGTAGTTTCTTAAGTGAATGATCTAGTTACAAAGCATTTAAGTTTCTTGCCATTACATTTAGAGTTTGTTTGCAACATTTACTTACTTTTGTAAAAGCACTATACTACTAGCATTACTCTTGAACAAGTGACCGCCTCAGACTGAGTACATTCTTGAGATAAAAAATTGTACCTAGATTGATAATTAATGTAGGGTAAATAGAGGTTAAAAAGATCCTCTTTGCTACTCAACATTTTGGTGTCGTTTCCAGGGAAGAGTGTAGCCATTTGTTTCTTTTGAAAAGAGAGTAGTGTAAGTAACTGCTAGGACAGAGTTGGGTTTTAAAAATGGAAGGTAAGAACCTGCATATGGAGCATGTAACAGCGCTGCTCCCCCACCCACTTTCTTGCAGTTTTGTTGTTATTTTGGGTAGAAATAAGTATTTGATTTGTGTGCATGAATAAGCAGAAAAAGCCTGAAAAGAATCTTAAACCACTACCCAAGCCTGATAAAGCTAAGGGGGTGGTGACCCTTGGCCGATCAACCTTTATAGACAAAATCCTTAAAAAAAGCAGAATCTCAGCCTTCAATAGAACCTAGAAAAGCTACTTCTAGACAACTTACTAGTTCCCTTCGGGCCATAGAATCACCATCTGTAGCCTTTGCTGAGGTGCACAGCCAAATAGAGGAGCAAGATTTTCAAGAAATTGAGAATTCTAGCCCTAAATCATTACAAGAAAGGAACTTTAGTAATCTCTGTAAAGGAAGAGGAGAAACAAGGGAAACTGAAGAACCAAGATCTCCTCTTGGAATAGTTCAGCCATTAAGCAGCCTAGATAAGGGAAGTGTTGTAAAACTCACCGAGAACAAAGTTGAAGAACCCGAAGAGTTAAAATCCCCCCAGGCATTAGTTTAGCAAGGAACTCTCATCATCCCAGATAAAGGAAGTGTTTTTAAAGCCATCCCAGTTAAGGCCATTCCTGCTCCTTCTAGCCAGCCTAGGAATCTAGAAATCCTAGAAGGATATTGGTACATATTTGACCAAATGGCCCAGAACCAGCAAACCCCCCAAATCTCCTCATTGCAATATCCCATTGTAGATATTGTAGTTAATGCACCTATGAAGGCCATTCCTATCAAAAGATCCAGACGCATTCTTGTTTGAATTCGATGTGTTGTGCAGGGGGTACGACTATACCACTGATCCCCAAAAGCTGAAATTATTTCCCTCTACATTAAAAGGGGCTGCTTTATGATGGTTTATGGGGTTAGGTGGAGGTGTTATAAATGAATGGGATTAGATGAAAGGTTCTTTCCTAAAAAAATATCAGGATTATTGTAGGTCTAGAGAGTTAAAGGATGAAATATTTCAGATGGTAGCTAGACCTAATGAAACACTAGAAGAATATGTTGAACGTTTTCAATATAATCTTCAAATATCTCCTTATGCATCATTACCCTTACCTGACAATGTATTAAAAACAACATTAATTAAAGGCATGAAGGAACAATGGGTTGAAACACTAAATATTATGGGAAAAGGAGACATTTATCAAGAAAATTTTAATGACATTATTGACTTGTGTATCAGGTGTTCGCAAGGTAACACAAGGCTAAAAACAACGGAACATGACAGGTTCACAAGGGACAACAAGATCTCTAGAGAAGGAGTAACTCGCGCAAAAATCAGAAATCTACTGGAGAATTTCAAAACTGATATATTGGGGACTCTAACAACGTAGCTCGATATTATGCAAGTGAAACAGAAACAAGCAGAAGCAGAGAAAAATATGGCAATATTCTGCCCTAGATGCAGAAAGAAACACAGTCACAAAGAGTGCCCACTAGATGCAGTTCAAGTCTGCGCTATTTGTACAGAAGACCACTCTACGGAGAACTGCCCCTCACTTCCTAGTTTGAAAGCAGTATACAAATAAGAAAAAGAAGAATCAGAACCAATGTACCTACTTAATCAGTGCCGTCAATGGAAACCGCGACAATCAGGTATGTCCCCCGATCTGTCTTCTTCTTTCCAACCTCCGCAATATCATACTCAGCAATATAATACAATGTGGAAAAATCAACCTCCCATTTTAAACTGGTCATGAAAACCATTTCCTTCATTATCACCATGGTTGAATCAAACAAGCCAACCTAATTGGCCAAATTTTCCCTATGCTCCACCATATTGGCAAAACAATGCATATCCAACACAATGGTCCCCTCCCACTTCACAGAGTCAAGCCTGGCAGACAAACTGGAAAAGACCGATGAATCAGCCAACAAGAACCATTCCACTCCCTCAACCTACACTGCCAGCACTACAACAAAATTCCCAGTCCAACTTAAGACCACAACTCCCAACCCAACTGAACCCAAACGTAAATAATAGACTGGTTCAATCCGTTCAAATAATCAAAACACCAGAACTAGAAACCGATCTAAGGGAGTGCAACGACCTTCAATTAAGGTTTGGGTGCATTATAGAAACCGAGGGAGATAAAAATGTTCAAGTTTAAAATCAGTTACCCACAGAACAACCATTACAAGAAGAACATGTGGTCAGACAACAGACTCATGACCAAGCAACCACATCTACTCCTCCATTCCCAGAACGATTAATCATACCGCGCTCTATAGAACATCCTGACTTTGATATTCTGGGAGAACTAAAGAATTTGTATATAAAAATCCCACTCCTCGAAGCTATTCAAGATATCCCAATATATGCAAAAACCATTAAAGAGCTACATATAAAAAAAACTGAGGAGAATAACAAATAACCCAACAGTCCAAGTAGTTGGCACCCTATCTGATATGTTATCAGGAATAGAAGCACCTGTCAAATATGAAGACCTAGGAAATCCAATAGTGACAGTGAAAATCAATGGACAAACCTTTTCAAATTCCTTAGTTGATTTAGGGTCTGCAATTAATATTTTAACAACCACTACTTGTCAAAAACTAGGCATTACATCAATAGAACTGGCTGACTAATCAGTAGTCAAGCCATAAGGTACACTACATGATCTCATGGTATCCGTTGATTCCTGGGAATATCCTGCCAACTTTATGATAATAAACCCCAAAAAACGACTCGATGGACACCTGTTAATTTTAGGCAGACCTTGGCTCGCGATTGCTGATGCTTACATTGGCTGCTGACAAGGCAGTATGACCATAACTAGAGGGAGTAATATCAAGAATCTAGCTCTATACCCTCCAACCTAGCCAAGTGTAACAATAATAAAAACTAACAAACATCCTATATCATACCTCACAGAAAACATTAGATCCCCAATAACCATAGAAGATGCCCTCAATTTTAAAGATCAAATAGAGGATGATGTTATTAACAACTTCATTGACCAACCTGAATCCAGATCCCATGTACAATGTCACATGATAGAGGCAGCATTTGACAATGAACTAGAAGAAGATCCTCTCAAAGACACTCATGATCAAACAATACCCACTACCTCTATTTCAAACAGCAAAACTATAGAGATTGAGCCAGGAAAAACCTTGAACATCAATAATAACCTAAATCCTGAACAAGAAGAAAAGTTGTTCCAACTACTGAGAAAATATAAGGAAGCTTTTGCATGGGATTATCCGGACATGAAGGGAATTGATCCCCAACTGTGTATGCACCATATTTATACAGAAAAGGATGTGAGACCCATTCGCCAACCCCAATGAAGACTCAAACCTCACCTGAAAGATGTTGTGAAAGTTGAATTACAAAAACTTCTGGATGTAAACTTTATTTATCCAATCTCTGATAGCAAGTGGGTCTCTCCACTAGTAGTGGTGCCAAACAAGAATGGAAAGTGAAGGATTTGTGTAGATTATAGAGAATTAAACAAAGCAATCCAGAAAGACCACTTTCCCCTTCCATTCATTGATAAGGTGTTAGGCACATTAGCAGGAAAGAAATTATTTTCTTTCTTGGATGGCTTTAGTGGATACAATCAGATTCAAATTGCCCCTGAAGACCAGGACAAAACTACTTTTACCTATCCATGGGGAACATTTGCCTACAGAGCCCTACCCTTTGGCCTATGCAATGCCCCTGCCACATTTTAGAGGGTCATCCTCAGCATCTTTTAATATTTAATAAATGAAGGGCTCGAAGTATATATGGATGATTTCACACCATATGGAGATGATTTTGACCCAACAATAGACACATTAGAAAAGGTGTTGCAACGATCTATCGCCACCAAGCTCTGCTTGAGCCATGAAAAGTGCTATATGATGATGACTGAAGGACTCATCCTAGGTCATTATATCTCAGTGGCTAGAATATAGGTAGATCCAGTCAAAATTCAAATAATTTTGTTAATACCTACTCCTACCACACAGACAGAGGTACGCAGTTTTCTTGGATTTTCTAGTTATTATAGGAGATTTATAGAACATTTTTCTCAAATAGCTGCACCTCTATACGCACTAATAGGGAATGCTGATTTTGTTTGGATAGGTAAATGCGACCGTGCTTTTGAGGATCTGGAAAAGCTTGTGTCAATAGCCCCAGTGCTCACAAGCCTAAATTGGGACCTGCCATTTCAAATTTCATCAGATGCTTCAGACACAGCTATTGGAGCAGTCCTTAGGTAGGAAGAAGACAAAAAACCATATGCAATCTATTATATCAGCAAGAATTTGTCTCCTATTAAGCTAAACTATAATGTTACTGAAAAATAATTTTTAGCTGTAATACATGCTGTAAATAAATTTAGGCATTATATCACTAGATATCCTATTGTTTTGTATACAGATCACTCTGCCATAAAATATTTAGCAAATAAACCTATTACAAATGGTATAGTAACAAGATGGTTGATCTTATTGCAGGAATTTGACATCACAATAAAAGATCGACTTGGGAAAGAGAATCTTGTAGCTAATTTTCTCTCACGAATGCCGAAGCTAGGGGACACAGCAACAGTCGAAGATCAATTTCCAGATGAACATTTATTTGTTGTTACTATCAAGACATCCTAGTATGTTGATGTTGCAAATTATTTAGCAATAGGAAAATTACCAAAGCATCTGACCCCCAATGAACGAAGATAGATTGTGCAACGTAGTACCCGATTTTCTTGGATTGGGGACTACTTATTTCATATAGGGGCAGATACGCACATAAGAAGATGCATCCGTGAAGATGAAATATTTGACATTCTGAAGGCTTGTGGCGGGCATTTCGCAGATCGAAGGACCAGTCACAAGGTTCTGCAAACATAATATTACTAGCCCACAATCTTTAAAGACGTGAAGAAATTTGTTCAAGCCTATGATAGTTGCCAAAGAGTAGGACGCTCTAGATAGTTCGATGAAATGCCTTTAAACCCACAACTAGTAATCGAACCATTTTAGCATAGGGCGCTCAATTTTGTTGGTCCGATCAACCCATCAGTAAATCAGAAAACATATATTCTGGTAGCAAAAGATTATGTTACCAAATGGGTTGAATCAAAGGCCCTTCCAAGAGCTACAAAGGACTCTGTGATTCATTTCCTATTCTAAATATTTGTGTGATATGGCCTCCCAAGAGACATAATCAAGGACGGAGGACCACAGTTTGCAAGTAATAAAATCGCTGCAATGTTAAAAAATTATCACATTCAGCACAAAACTACCACTCTGTATCACCCACAGGCAAATGGCCAAGTAGAAAGCATGAATAAAGTGATAGAGGCAATATTAACAAAAACCATTGCATCACACAGGTGTGATTGGGCTTCAAGATTGCTGGAAGCCTTGTGGGCATATCGAACAATCTGGAGAAACACCACTGGTTATTCACCATATCAGCTAGTATTTGGAAAGGAACCCATATTTCCAATAGAATTCAAAATACAAATGTTAAGAACAACACAGGAGGTCAGTCTGGATTTAAATGAGGCCTAGGCTAATAGATTACAGCAAATTAATGAGCTAGATGAAATTAGGCTCTCGGCTCTTCAACACATTGAATTAATCCAATAGAAAAGAGCAAAATGGCATCACGCCCTGATCAAAAAGAAAATCTTCCATGAAGGAGATTGGGCACTCCTATACGATTCCAGGTTTCAGGATTTTCCGAGAAAATTTCAGACTCGCTGGCTTGGACTGTATGAAATCCAAAAATTTCATGACAATGGCACCATTACTTTGACTACTATTGATGGATCTGGACATAGCTTTAAAGAAAATGGCCACCGAGTGTGACTGTACCATAAACTGCTTACTCAGGAATCCTTCTACCAGTAATTCCAGGAAGATTCTGATATGCAGATTCTTGATGAGGAAAATAATTCTTCCTCGACATTGCTTCACTAAGTAATTTCATTGCTTTTAAATTTTGTACATAACTCTTCTTTTTTACTTATATAAATTACTTTCTGTACAGATTTTTGCATTTCTAGATTTCTTTTTACATTTTCCTATTCCTTTCTGAAGGAACAACATTTCCACCTTTTTGTTGTTCCTTTTCGAAGGAACAACACTTTTTGCATTTTGTTGTTCCTTTAAAGGAACAAAATTTTCACCATTTTGTTGTTCCTTTTCGAAGGTTTTAGAGCCTAGATTTACCTCAGGCTGAAAAGGTAAGCTTCTAGGTCCACATCAAACCACGCTCAGCCTCGTAGCTAGCCCTACGAGGACAGGAGAGGGCTCTCTTTGGGTCAATCCCAGCAAAATATAATCGATGGGCCTTGAAATGACTGAACTAAAAAAAAAAAATGTAGGCTAGGTATGAAGTACAAGGATTTGATTTGATTTTGTTTTTTTTTCTTGGAATTTTGTTGGAATCAAGGGAAAGGAAAATTAGGGTCCGGGGATGAAGGCCAGTTTTGCAGAGTTCTGATTGGGGCAAGAAAGGCAATAGTTTTGATGCTTTGATTTGTAAATATGGAGGGTTCAGACTGGTGAGAAGCTGAAGAGGGCAAGAGGGTATCAAGAATCCTCTTCAAACTAAAGAAAACATTGAGAATTAAATCAAACTAAAAGGCAGAGCACAACAACCTAATGAATTCTACCTTTGTCACTCATTTGTTTAATTTCAGAAGCAAAAAAGAAAGGAAATGGTACACATAAATATCAGTGAACTTACAAATTACATAGAGAAAAACACCATCAAAACACAGAACCACAAGGATCCCAAAAAGTGTTGCAAACCCTGGTCTTTCCTTTGCCAAAACTGCAGAAATCAAATGTACAATAGAGTGCCAAGCAATCCCAAGTGTCCAACCCTGAAAATGACTGAGAAATTACATGATATAGACAAGCCTAACTCCTTCCCATGCCTCTAGGGGTCTAGCTCATCATTCTAGGAGCTGTTTCAACCATAGCTAAATAAGGAATTGAAAAATAGGCAATGAAACAACTTGCATCTATATGAAAGGAAACTTATTCATTCACTACCTTTTCACTCTTTAGTGAATGAATCTACATGGATGAATAACAATGTGCCAAAATTACATCAAATTCATGAATTTACATAAAGATAAATCAAGAGTTACATGAAAAAGTGAAACTAGTCAAAACTAGGCGAAATTCTGAGCTGCTGAGTGAAAAATAGGCCAAATTTCCCTATACGTCGTGCCTGAAATCTGTACGCATAACACAAATTTTAGGCTGATTTTGAGGGCCTTCTTGAAGTCCAAATTGAGCTCATGATAGCTTGTTGGAAAGACCTTCCCGTCTACTTTCCAACCTAAGTGGAATTTCGGGATTTGGTGTCCATTTTCCCCTCCAAAACTCCAATCTCCCAACATTGCTTCCTGTGTGTCAAAATAGGGGCAGTGAGGTCATTTTTTGAGTGTTTTTGACATTTTTGAGGGCTCAAAACCTGCCCAAATTTCTTGGCCATGAACAAGCAAGCATAATTTGTCATGCCAAATCCAAAAATGCTGATTTTTTTAAATTTGAAGCCTCCTAGCAAAAGCGAGCGCCACATGGCGCAGCGCATAGGGCAAAAAAGTCTGTTTTTGCTCAAACATTTCTAGTTCCACACTTTCTCTCAGTAATTCCTGTGGTCCCGCACCTAATGGTCATGCATCCAGCGGACCTGACTGCACTTTTTCTGCATTTAAGGTGCGGACGCTGAGTGTGTTGCGCCACTACCCAAGTGCACCGCACCTTTTACAGACCAGTTTTGGAGGCCTTCTTGGTGTCCAAATTGGGCGCAGGATAGCTCATTGGAAAGGATATTGAGTATATTTTCCAAACCAAATGGAATTTTTCAATTTTTAGTTCATTTGACCTATCAAAAATCAAATCTCCCAAGACTTGTCAAAATGTGCAAAATGAGGCTACATAAACTCATAGTGCTACTGTGGTCAACTTGGAAGGTCTTCCGCAACTCCAAATTGAGCACATGATAGCTAATTGGAAAGCTCTTTGTGTCTATTTATCATTTGACTCATCAATAAATCCATTTGGCCAACCAAGATAGGATAAATCTTGATTTTTGCAAGGTCACGTCAGAGATGCATCAATTCTCCTGAGGAAACTGTATTTTTGACATTTCTCTAAGACCATGACATTTGTGTAAAAAGTGAATGAGGTTTTTCTTACTTGGCCTATTTTGGACAAAAACCTCTCTCAGTTGTCCTAAATTCATCTTTTATTGCTCAGAAACATCATTGGAGTAAAACCTATCCTGATGTGTGGAACAGGGGATTTGTCGAAATGAAGCGAAATGAAGGGGATAAGGGGCTTCTAAATTCTTGAGAAAATTTTGGGAAGTAGGGAGGGATGTTAGGAAGTAGGGGAAAGTGGAATTTAAAATATTGAGTGAGGGGAAGCGGTCCAAAAGGGAAAAACATAGGCCTGGCCTAGAAAATTGTCAAGTTGTAGCAAGAAACTAGGGTCTGTCCGAAAATGAGGAATTTGGGGGATCTCAGTGATGGGAAGTGTTTAAAAAGGTACATTAAGGATAGGGGAAGGTGTATGAACATCAGAATACAAGATTTTTTGATGATTTGACCATCCAAGAGAAATTACCTTCAAAACCCTAGGAGAGGGAATGAACCTTAACTAGGCACAACTGAAGCATGAACAAGGTGTAAAATGACCCAGTGGAACTTGACATGACGATGAAAACCCTCTGAATGATGGTACACTCAGCTGGATGGTGACATGGACCAACATTTGGACAACTTTGAAAGGAGTAAAAGCAAACCCTATACCTAATACCTAGTGACCAAATTTTGCTTGAAGACTCACTAAAATGACAAAATTTGACCTTGACACCTTAAAATCATTTTGTAAGAGCATGTTTGATCAATGGAGGAAGGATGCAAAGACTGAGACTAACATTGGCTCCAATGGGGATGGTAGCCCCTTGGAGGTGCCAAGAACAACAAATATTTGGGAGAGCAGACGAGTGCCTTATCCATTGGGCAGTGGAGTCAAAAACTCAAGCTGAAATGCATGATTGAAAACTAACGACTTGATGACACAAACTGACTCTCACTCAACTACAAACTGACTCGATACTTAAACACAACTAACAAACTGGAAATGATGCTCAAAGTAGAGCTTATTCATCAAAACCTACTCTAACAGTTTCATTCATCACCTGATCAAGTGAAATGAAACAAACAATGCAACCAAGCAAGTATTCTGATTGCTGTTTGAATTCTCTACAAGTGCTCGCTTATGAACAACAAGAGAGAACTACTAAAAGGAAACTCCCATGAAAACTTGTGAACATATTCGTTGAATGATATGGATTCTCTATCCGCCTCCAAAAACACTGCATAAGGATCTTGAAACTCATGTGCACTGGGACTTAGCTCATCCAATGAATTACTTCTCTTTTCCTCATACCATGAATGCAAACTTCATTCTGAACTTTGTGACGAGACTCCTGCTAAAAATGACAAAGAAACCAGCTACTGGATCAAGATTCTATCAATACTTTTGTCAAGCTCACATGTAACCAATGGAGAAGGACTTTGACTGTAGACATCATCCAACACATCAGCTATTGGATTGTGAAAAACTTGAAAAGACTATGCAACCCATTTTCTATTAGTTCTGATGAGATTGCATGACTTTCTACAGGCTGCTCATTTGAAGATATGCTATGCAATTTACCCTTCAAAAACTGAAATGATTCAAAAACAGAAAGGTATGGAATCATATTGCATCATTTGATCGTATGTGCTAGCTTCCAAGTCTTCATCTGCAACTTGACAATCAATGGCATTCGGGGGCTACAAATCTGGATATGAGAAGTCTTGAACAAGGTTGTCATTGCCCTCAAGATGGTCTAGATCAAGATTTGTCAACAGTTGATTTCTAATTGCATAAATGTTGTCTCTGATGAACTGAAATGAAGAAAAACAAAAAGGCAAAGATCCTTCACTTACTTCAAAATTTGTTGTACTTTCCTCATCACTGTCATAGCTGATATGCATTGGATGATCACTGTACTCGAGCTGCTGAAAGTGAACTTCCTCATTCCACAAACTAGCTGCTGATTTGTCTGCAAGATTAGCTTCTGTTTGGAGAACATAATCATCATCATCATACTGATCAAACTGAGGCAGAGCATCATTATAAAACACATCATCAAGCATACATGTCATATCAACATATCTCTCTTCTCTAAGATGATCTATAAAACAATCATTATCAGATCTATGACAACTGGGATAAGAAAGAAAATGTTTTGGATCATCAACTTTTTCTTCTTCAATCAGTGAGCCATTGGCTTGAACATTATACTCATTCCTTGTGATGATCCTCTGCATCATCTCTTCCACTGCACTTACCAAAATGTCAAGCTTTATCTCTAGAGACGTGAATTCCTCCGAATCTACATTTTTCATCTCTTATTCCTTCAAATTTGCCCTTCGGATCAGCAAATGAGCCTCTACATCTACTGCACTATTCTGCATCTCTTCAAGTGTTGCAAGGTTCCTTTCCCTCAGCTCAAACTCCATTTCTGGATCAAAGGCACCTGCGTAGTGCAAGAGAGCGGATCCAGGAGGAGGTCTTATATTAACAGGCATTGAATAATAAACTTGGTTAAATCTTCCAGAATATTGTTGTACTGTCTCCCCTGGCTTTCTTTTCAGCTGGTTATACTCTTCTATAATAAAAAAAGGGTTATGTCTGACCACCCACCTATCGAGGAAAACTTTGACGAATTGCTGGAAATCTGAGATGCTTGCATCAGGCAAGGTTCTAAACCAACACTTGACTTTGCCTTGCAAAGAAAGAGAAAAAAGCCTTATACTAACATCTTCTTCATCAACTTCAAAAAGATCAAGAAAGGACTCAAAATTCTATACATGTCTCTCAGCAGTGATATTGTCGCGTTCACCATCAAATCTTTGTAGATATAGGTCATGATTTTTAGGGAAAGCATGGAATATAGGAGGTAAAATCAGAGGCTTGTATCGATCTGGAATTTTACAAGGTAGTGGGGTATGTACAAAAGCTCTAGAATCAGTATTGGTCTCTTGGGGCTCATCAGTTTTAAGACGGGCATCACAAGATTCAGAAGAAAGGTCTTGATCAAGCTCAAAGGCATGCAAATATTTGGTATTCACAATCTTCAAAGGGAAGGAATCAAATGCAGGCCGAGGATCTCTTCTCAAATAAAATATACTTTGCAAAGCCTTCTTGACATTCTCGGGAAAAGAGAAGAAATAATTTAGAACAAAGAAAAAAATGTCTTGGATGAAATTCCAACTTGATACTTGATCTGTCCATATTGTCCTTTCATGTTTCTGCTAGTCAGGTTCATCCTCCAGTGGAATCTTTGGATCTGATCTTGAAAATTATTTGGAATCGCCAGGTGAATGATTTCAGCCTTGCTGTGCTTGATCATTGTCCACCATCAACAATCATATCTAAACTTGATACATGTTACTGGCCAATTTCCAAGTTAGATGTTCAGCTTAGAAGACTAGACCGCAGATTAACTGAAGTAGCTTTTATCTACTTTCGCTAATGCAAAGCAAGAGAATTTTGAAGGCTACCTGGCTAACTTCAGGCTCCGTCTGTAGTTTATAAAGCAAGAACACTAACAAACAAATAAACTTTTCTTCCCCAGCGGAGTCGCCACTATGTTAGAGCCTAGATTTACCTCAGGCCAAAAAGGTAAGATTCTAGGTCAACATCAAACCACGCTCAGCCTCGTAGCTAGCCCTACGAGGACAGGAGAGGGCTCTCTTTGGGTCAATCTTAGCAAAAGATAATCGATGGGGCTTGAAATGACTGAACTAAAAAAAACTAATTTTAGGCTAGGTATGAAGTGCAAGGATTTGATTTGATTTTGTTTTTTTCTTTTAGGAGTTTTGTTGGAATCAAGGGAAAGGAAAATTAGGGTTTGGGGATGAAGGCCAGTTTTGCAGAGTTCTGGTTGGGGCAAGAAAGGCAATAATTTTGATGCTTTGATTTGTAAAGATGGAGGGTTCAGACTGGTGAGAAGCTGAAGAGGGCAAGAGGGTATCAAGAATCCTCTTCAAACTAAAGAAAACATTGAGAATTAAATAAAACTAAAAAGCAGAGCACAGCAAGCTAATGAATTCTACCTTTGCCACTCATTTGTTTAATTTCAGAAGCAAAGGAGAAAGGAAATGGTACACATAAATATCAGTGAACTTACAAATTACATAGTGAAAAACACCATCAAAACACAGAGCCACAAGGATCCCAAAAAGTGCTGCAAACTGGACTTTCCTTTGCCAAAACTTTAGAAATCAAATGTACAATAGAGTGCCAAGAAATCCCAAGTGTCCAACCCTGAATATGACTAAGAAATTACATGATATAGACAAGCCTAACTCCTTCCCATGCCTCTAGGGGTTGAAATCATCATTCTAGGAGTTGTTTCAACCATATCTAAACAAGGAACTGAAAAATAGGCAATGAAACAACTTGCCTCTATATGGAAGGAAACTGATTCATTCACTACCTTTTCACTCTTTAGTGAATGAATCTACATGGATGAGTAACAATGTGCCAAAATTACATCAAAGTCATGAATTTACATCAAGATAAATCAAGAGTTACATGAAAAAGTGAAACTAGTCAAAACTAGGCGAAATTCTGAGCTGCTAAGTGAAAAATAGGCCAAATTTCCCTATGCGCCGCACCCGAAATCTGTATGCGTAGCACAAATTTTAGGCTGATTTTGAGGGCCTTCCTGAAGTCTAAATTGAGCTCATGATACCTCGTTGGAAATTCCTACCTGTCTACTTTCCAACCCAAGAGGAATTTCTAGATTTGGTGTCCATTTGCCCCTCCAAAAGTCCAATCTCCCAACATTGCATCCTGTGTGTCAAAATAGGGGTAGTGAGGTCATTTTTTGAGTGCTTTTGACCTTTTTGAGGGCTCAAAACTTGCCCAAATTTCTTGGCCATGAACAAGCAAGCATAATTTTTCATGCCAAATCCAAAAATGCTAAATATTTTGAATTTGGAGCCTCCTAGCAAAAGCGAGCGCCACGTGGCGCGACACATAGGGTAGAAAAGTCTATTTTTGCTCAAAAATTTCTAGTTCCACACTTTCTTTTAGTATTGACTGTGGTCCCTCACCTAATGGTCGTGCATCCAGTGGACCTGACTGCACTTTGTTTGTGTTTAAGGTGTGGACACTGAGTGCTCTGCGCCACTACCCAGGTGCGCTGCGCCTTTTTGCAGACCAGTTTTGGAGGCCTTCCTGGTGTCGAAATTGGGCACAGGATAGCTTGTTGGAAAGGCTATTGAGTCTACTTTCCAACCCAACTAGAATTTTTATATTTGGAGTTAATTTGACCTATCAAAAATCAAATCTTCAGAGACTTTTTAAAATGTTCAAAATGAGGCTACCTAAAGGCATAGTGCTATTGTGGTCAACTTTTGAAGGTCTTCCTCAACTCCAAATTGAGCTCATGATAGCTCATTGGAAAGAGCTTTGTGCTGAGTTATCATTTGACTCATCAGTAAAGTCATTTGGCCAACCAAGATAGGAGAAATATTTATTTTCCCAAGGTCACTTCAGAGGTGCATCAATTCTCCCAAGGCAACTGTATTGTTGACATTTCTCTAAAACCATGACACCTGTGTAAAACGTGAAGGAGGTTTTTCTTCCTTGGACTATTGTGGACCAAAAACTCTCTAAGTTTTCCCAAATTCAACTTTTATTTCTCAGAAACATCATTGGAGTAAAACCTATCCCGATGTGTAGAACAGGGGATTTGTTGAAATGAAGCGAAATGAAGGGGATAAGGGGCTTCTAAATTCTTGAGAAAATTTTTGGAAGTGGGGAGGGATGTTAGGAAGTAGGGGAAAGTGGAATTTCAAATATTGAGTGAGTGGAAGGGGTCAAAAAAGGAAAAACACAGGCCTGGCCTAGAAAATTGTCAAGTTGTAGCAAGAAACTAGGGTCTATGTGAAAATGAGGAATTTTGGGGATCTTAGTGACGGAAAGTGTTTAACAAGGTAAATTAAGGATATGGGAAGGTGTATGAACATCAGGATACAAGTTTTGATGATGATTTGACCATCCAAGAGAGATTACCTTCAAAACCCTAGGAGAGGGAAATGAACCTTACCTAGGCACAACTGAAGCATGAAAAAGGTGTAAAATGACCTAGTGGAACTTGACATGATGATGAAAACACTCTGAATGATGGTACACTCAACTGGATGGTGACATGGACCAACATTTGGACAACTTTGAAAGGAGTAAAAGAAAACCCTAGACCTAATACCTAGTGACCAAATTTTACTTGAGGACTCACTGAAATGACAAAATTTGACCTTTACACCTTAAAATCATTTTGTAAGAGCATGTTTGATCACTGTAGAAAGGCTGCAAAGACTGACACTAACAAAAGGAACAACACTTTTGCATTTTGTTGTTCCTTTCCGAAGGAATAGCATTTTCGCGGTTTTGTTGTTCCTTTCCAAAGGAACAACACTTTTGAATTTGTTGTTCCTTTCCGAAAAAGGAACAACATTTCCAGCCTTATGTTGTTCCTCTCTAAAGGAACAACACTTTCACGTTTTGTTGTTCCTTTCCGAAGGAAAAACACTTCCGCATTTTTGTTGTTCCTTTTCGAATGAAAATCACTTTTGTTTTTTGTTGTTCCTTTCTGAAGGAACAACACTTTCATTTTTTTGTTGTTCCTTTCCGAAGGAACAACACTTTCGTTTTTTGCTGTTCCTTTCTGAAGGAATAACACTTTCATTTTTGTTGTTCCTTTCTGAAGGAATAGCACTTTCGCATTTTGTCATTCCTTTCTGAAGGAACAACATTTCTGCACTTTTGTTATTTTATTTCGCGCTTGCTTTATTTACTGTTCCGATTAAGGAACAACTGCTCTTCCTCTTAAGGAACAACAGTTTCGAGTATGTTTTTTTTCTTTTTCTTGTTGTTCCTCTTAAAGGAACCACGGCTTTGGCGTGCAGATGTTCTTTTGCTGTCCCTCTTAAAGAAACAATAGAAGTTCCATCTAAAGAACAACACTTTTTGAGTGCATTTTTCTTCTTTTTGTGTGTATGTGTGTTTCACCATTTAGAAGATTTTTATGAATGATGGTCATTTAAGGCATAGCTATACATTAAGCAAGAATACAAAAACTATAGGGTACTGAAATCAGCAAACCAAAGAAAATTCGTTATCTTTAGAAAAATTTCTTTGAATTGATAAGAGAAAAGAGGAAAGGACACAACTATTTATATCACTTTGCTGTCTTTATTTTCACTAACACCAATTTGATTGATTATTTTTATCATGTTGGTTCTTTATAAATCCTCATAATTCTCTTTGGTCATTATTATTGAATAAGAATGAGGACATATTTTCCTCTATTGATATTTTCAAACTTCTTCCACCATCCTTACTCTTAAGGAGCATTGAACCATCCTCTGTATATAAATAGGAAACTGCTATATAAAAGAAAAGAAGAAAAAAGAAAAGATACATATCTATATGATTACTAACATGATTTGTCAGATGAAGGATAGGGGGTCTCATTAAGAGCTAGCGTACCATGATCATAAGGAAGAAAGTGAAGTGGAATTCCCACTATGGCCACCACACCAGGGATATGATCCAAGAGGCACATCAGAAAAATCAAAAGTCCTTGGAACAAGAGGTCTCATCACGATCCAACCTGCCCACCTTTCACTCCTTCATGGTGAATGGCATTGTGATTCATTTGGTTACCAAGCCAGCACAATGGCCTCCATTTTGACATCGCACAACACTTTCCTAGGCATACACAAAGGATTATGGTTCCTAGGGTAAAATAAGCAACTCTGTCAAGGTTATGGACACTTGTGGGCAACAAAGCTTTGTTGATGGTATTGAAATCATATTTTTCATACACCAATAGTCATTATAAAACCTTCTTCTTATATCTTTATAGTGATTTCAAATGAGATTATATTATATAACCCTTTCAAACCTTTGATACATGAAAATTATTTATAAATCAATCATAATGGTTAAAGTGGATAGTGACCGCATAAGAACTTTTACTTATGTTAGTTGTCCTATCCTCTATTTTTCGCATCATATCACAACATTTCCATATTTATTAGCAATTTTCATGATAATCCTCGATTTCAGTAATCCACTAATTTTTGTAAACATGTCATGGATCTATACACCGTTCCTTTATTTTCATGTATAACTGTAGTTCAGCATGTTGCTCCTTTATTTGACTGCCAAGGACGATCTATCACATTTCAGGGGGCCGCGGGTGATCTCCATAATTCACTAGCATACGTGTCAACTCATTATTTGGAGGTATTATGACTCCATCAAAATTCGGGAATAGCAAGTCTAACAGTATTGTAATTCCCAATATGCATGGCTTGTTGTTCCAATGCCATTTCTATGTTTTGGCTTTGTAAAAATTAACAGTGAGCTAAAGTTTGAACAACTTGTTGTTCCATCGTCACCTGTGTATTTTTTTAACAGTGAGCTAAATTTTGAACAACTTTCTATTCCATCGTCTTCTCTATGTTTTTTTACAGTGTGCTAAGCTTGAACAAAATGGGAGGCAGATCAATTCACAACAAACCACAGGTGTTAATGCTCTCTGATGCTGCATGCGAAATCTTAGTAAGGGTAGGGTGGATTGCCTACCTTAACCGTCTACAACAGTCTAACGAGACGGTGGAAATTGAATTTCTGTAGAATCTGCAGGAAGATCATTCCATGGCGAGGGGGAGACAAATAGCGGTAAAAAATGAGATAATTGCTGAAGTTTTGGGATTGCCAGCTGTCAGACCAGTATGGACCCTAAAAAATATGAGACTGCAAGATGCTATAACCATCTTCCAGGACGAAGGACAGAACCTTATTGTCAAAGGAAAAGGAGCCCTACCAGCAACCCTGGGAGAGCCTTGGGCAGAATTGGCCATAATTTTCCAAAGCTACATCACTTGTGATGGCAAAAAAGATGTGGTAAGACCACGCCATCTCAAACTATTAGCTGTATTAAAACGTTGTGAATTTGGCTGCGTAGTTAAATGTTTTATTGCATGACGTTTCCTGAAGTATAAGAAAATCTTTCCATGTAGAATTAGTAGTAAGCCATCACGGTTTAATTCGATTGTTAGTTAGTTACAATCTCGCCCAACAACAGAGTAGTTGGGAAGAATTGATTTTCTCAATAGATGAAAAACATTGCTAGCACATCAATTAGACCACAAAAATGAAGACAATCTGTCAGATTGGGAAGAAGCAGAGGAATGCTGGGAAATTCCTAAGGAAACAGTAGCCAGCCTGTAGAAATACATGACTCAAAGGATGAGCGACCCCCACAACTTGAAGGAGGGGAAAATGAAGAAGAATTAGAAGAAAATGAAGAAGAGGAATCGGAAGAGGAAACTGAGAAATCCGGTCAGGAAGATAAGGAGGAAGCAGGGCGACCTAGCCCATTGCAAAACCTTCTTCAATAAAATGAATTGGCCCAAATTTTCGCCAATATGGTGAGTATGTCCAACCCCACAGCCCACTCAACCCTAATACGGAAGAAGGGCTGCAGGAACACTCTGCTCATGATAAGAGTGCATCTGAGGAGATGTGTGATGAGGAGGAAGAAGAAGGACAACCCCAGGAACACTCTGCTCATGATAAGAGTGTATATAGGGAGATGGGTGATGAGGAGGAAGAAGAAGGACAATCTCAGGAACCCTCTACTCATAGTCAAAATACACCTGAATAAATGCATGATGAAGAAGAAGTAGAAGAAGAAGCTTCCCAGGAAACAACATAACAAACCAGGGTTTCCTCCCCTCAAAAACCTAATCAACAGAACATTGAAGAAGTGTTCCAAGCAAGAAACATGGAAATTGGCCAAGGCGAGGGTACAATCCTTGAAGAACAAAGCCCAGGCCCAAGAAAAGAAACAGTTGTTCCTTCTAAGAAAAAAAATGAAATCAAAAAGTTGTGAAAGGAACAACAAAGACTGCTTAATGTAATTAAACAACTTCGACAACAAATAAGGGTCCTAAAAATGGGGAAAAGATCAAAAAGAACCCCTAGAGCAAAGCATGCAGCCACCTAGGCAAAACCCCATAAGAAGAATACCAAGAGGACTCAAGTCAAACCTGTTATTATTCAAGACCGCAAGGAACAACATGTGGCTATTACAAATGCAGAAGAAAAAATAGAAAACACACTAGTCTATGATAAGGAAGTCCAGACAGAGGCATTGTCCTTTAGCATCATGACCAACCAGACAGTTCGTGAGAAGGAAACACAGACTATAAAAACCAGATGTCGCAATAAGGAGATCCAGGTAGATCTCTAGCCCAAAAATGTCATGATGGATAATGACCCAAGGATAGTGAAACTTCAAAAAGACTTGGCATAGGCCCAAAAAATGATAGAAAAACTCACAGAGGAAACTATTCCTCGAGAGAAATATTAGAAGTTACAATAGCAGGTAAAGAACATCAATGCATCGGAGAGCGAGGCCTTCGATGGATGGCGAAGGGCAAAGGAAAAAGTTTAAAAGGTAACCAATAGACTAGACATAGTTATAAATCAAATGGATACCTTATGTTCTCTGTATACTGATGTTCTAGCGTGTAGGGCTCCTGCCAAAAACTATGCTTTGTTTTTGATGGAGAAGTATTTACAATTGAAAATTAAGGCTATCAAGGCAAGGGTGCCTATAGAGATAAAAACCATTGATGATTTCATAAACTGTTGTAAGCATTACGGGGTGAAAGTCCAGCGATTGTTATGTGAGTTTTATTTGCATAATCTTGTGTTGTACGGTGAAATGGAAAAGAACCATAGCCCTTTTGTCGGTGATATCTAGCTTCAGGCATTTATCTCTTTTGTTGTTAACCAGATAAAGTGGCTTAAAGCCTACAATACCTTCCAGAGACAGGAGAATGGGTTAGATCTGTGGGTAAGGGGTGAACCTAGAATCCCATTGCAACTATGGAATAAACAGAGGAGCTTAATGAGATGAAGGGTGTGATCTAGACATTGGGACTTATTCACACAGCAGTCATCCATCAAGGGGTAGAATACTTCCTAACCATCAAAGTCCTTGCTATAGTAGCAGCCAGATTCTGATACCATACTTCCAATCGGAATATCCAAAACAGAGAGCCATTCAATTATGAGAATTTTAAGCTAGCTGTTGATTGCTTGGTTACCTATGGTGACCTCATCTTGAGAGAAGGTCTGTCTTCGTTAGGCTATAGGTTCCGAAGTCCAATCATCTGGTATCCTACACCAGGGTATAGAGCCTTATATGAATTGCCTGAAGGTCAGACAAGGCATATTTTTGAAGTCTTATATAGAAATCATGGTTTTAGACCACTGGCTGAAAATCCTTCTCCAGCCTATTCCCTAACTGCCTTGCATGTCAATTACAATGTTTTCATGAGGGCATGAAAAAGGGTAAGCAGGGGGGTGTGTTGAGCATTAGAAAAGGTATGTAATTTCCACTTATTTCTTTATCTTTTCCTTTAATTCATAACTTCTTTACATTCTAAGATGGTCATATGATAAATGATTATAATAGAATTAATGGGATTTGTGATTGATGCAAAATGATTAATTATTGTCTTTTTCTATGTAGAAAGTAAAGAAAATGGAAAATCGCCATTCCGGAGGAAAAGACAAGGCAAAACCAATCGTTGTCCCTTTGATAGGAAACTACATCCAAATGAAGAAATCAAGATCGAAGCGCATGGATCAGAAAAAGGAAGAAGAAACACAGTATCAGTGCAAGAGGACGAAAAGATAACTAAAGATTAAAGATACGACAAATCCCTCAGGATCCCCTTATCCTAAGGGATCGCTACCTCAAGGCTATTTGTATTTTTGGTATTCCTGCCTGGCTATTATAAAAAGGGACAGCGTTGCTAGACCAAGGGATGGATTATTATTGATTTGCAGAATTCACTATTGTAATCTAAACTTTGATCATCGAATCTCTTTAAAGAGCTATAGTTGTAACTCTGTTTTTATGATTAATACATAAACTTCATTGTTGTTCCATTATTTGATCTTAGAGTAACCGCAATAGTGTGTCCCTGGTGGCTAAGGGCCTGGCCCTAGTGGATCACTTGCTTTCTGTATCATTTTTTTTTTTCTGATTACAGTCATGTGTGGTTTTGTTTCCTTTACTTGCTTTATTCAATAATATTCCATTCCTAAACATTTCATTGACTAGCTCTGTTATGTCGAATTAGTAACTGAATAGTAAGATTATTATTTTCAACTGAAAATGTTATGTTGTTCATTCTGAACCAATATCACATTTTCTAATTCGAATATTGTTGTTCATTTACAGATTGACAATATTGTTCATTTACACATTGATATTGTTGTTTCTTTATAGATCAACGTTACTATTCATTTAGCTATGGTTTACTTAAAACTGTGATTGTTGTTCATTCCATTATTGTTCCATTATCATTGGAATTGTTGGTCCTTTATAATTGTGGTTAATGCTTATTATGCTAAAATAAGATTACTGATTCAATCATTCTAGATTCATTGTGTGTTTACATTTGATTAGGTTTGTTGTTCAATATTTCGTAGACTTACTTAGGTTTGCTATTCCTTCCTTAGATTGTTGTTCAATCCCTTTATTAGTCAAAGGTTTCTATTCAGATTGCTGCTTAATTCATTCCTGTAGATTAAGCTTTGTTGTTCAATATTTTCGATATATTAGTTGTTCCTTTTCTGTTAATTGAATTGTCATTTCAAGTATTTGCTTTGGTGTGAATAGAAAGCTCTACAACTGCAGTGAACATTGACTACTGCTGTCTAGTTCCTAGATTGGAGATCTTGTCTTTGATTGATTTTCATTTGCATCAGTTTACAAAGGAAAGAGTTATCATTACTGCATCCTTGACTGATGATTGCTATAGTTTCTTAAGTGAATGATCTAGTTACAAAGCATTTAAGTTTCTTGCCATTACATTTAGAGTTTGTTTCCAGCATTTATTTACTTTCGTAAAAGCACTATACTACTAGCATTACTCCTGAACAAGTGACTGCCTCAGATTGAGTACACTCTTGAGATAGAAAACCGTACCTGGATTTATAATTAATGTAGGGTAAATAGAGGTTAAAAATACCCTTTTTACAGCTCAACAAAAGGACCATAGGAAATTGTCAATCCTCTAATATTTCCCCATAGATCTTCATCACATCCCTATGGCTGACAGAAACTACAAAAACAATGAGACACTATGTGAACTTGACCTCTTCAAGATGTATTGTTGGCTCAAGGACAAATACATTGACAAGTCCGATGGCATCCAGCTATGGGAGTCAAATTTACCTCTCTACATCTTACCTCATACCTACAACACCCCATATTTTATTAGAAAATGTCATGCATCATATTTTCCAAGGCAAAGGGCCATAGTCACCCCCACTCGAGAAATTTTGTTTACCATAACTCCTCAGGCCATTGATCAGATGATGCAATCGCCTTCAGTAGAGAATGCTACCCCATTTTCCTATGAAGCACTGGTTGAGCTATACCAGAAACTAGACTTTGCCAAGAGAGCCCAAACTCTTCAGTTGTTTTAAACACAAGATGCTTCATCACCAAATAAAAATCCTCCTTATCCCTCCTCCATTTCCCCTGAGAGAGCCAAGAATATTATTATAGTTGTTTCCTACCTCCTTGGCTACTACTCTAATCAATGGGTAGATGAGGCCATTATAAGATTTATGTCCACCTCTGTTAATTCTAAAGCCTCCATTATGTTTAATTTCATTCAATTTGTTGCAGAGTGAATTCGTCAGCAACTTATCAAATTTCCCACTGAGGAGGTATTCAAGTATGCCTCTGTATTAGTCTACATGTTCCTATACTTTCAGGGGGACAACATCAACCTATCTTTGCAGAAGCTGGATGAGAAAGGCAACAAGCAATCACTCATCTTTTGGACTGCTTTGGTCATGAAGGAAAATAAGGAGTATACTTATAAATAGTTTACAAAGATGTTTTTTCACCCAGCAATAGGTCTCCTAAGCAACAAAATAGAACCGAGGATCAGTGAGGAAATTAGAATGGTGTTGCAACTGTCAGATAAAGTTCAGACAGGGGATTGGTACCTCTATGAGAACTATACAAAAATAAGAATATTTGGATGTGACCTCCCACCTTACAAGCTGCCAAAATTCCTCCCAGTGAGGATTTTTTCTCTCGAGTACATAAGGCAAATGATCAACATGGATGAAATCCACTTTGTTGTTGCCAAGAAAAATTCCTAGTTTAAAATCAAAACACAAGTTTTCCCTTTCATTTGTAACAATAGGGCAACAGGGGAAGAATCATATAAGATCTTGAAGGAAATGCAATTCAGTCTAACCTTTACCTGTTCAAATGATCCATTAGAGATCATTTCTAGCTTAAGGGTAGAAACCAAGTCTACTCCTTACTTTCACACATCTAGGCCAAAGATAGAGAAATACAAGAATCAGTTAAAATGGGTTGAGAATACCCTACAAGAGGCAGAATAACAATAGGTATCATCATCCATAGTGCAGACTCCTACCATGCAGGAGAAGACAAGCAAGAGAAGCAGAGAGGAAGAGTCCCCTTTAGAGACTGACATTTTCAATGAGGGATTTAAGATAATGTAGAGAAATAAGGCTAAGCTTAGTTCCAAACTAAGCCTCAACAAAGATTCAGAAAAATAGACCATTATCACCATGAATGAGCCACTTGTTTCCTCATTAGTGGGTGATTAGTCCACACAATCTCCTACTACCTCCACAACTTCATAAGATTAGAAAAAAAAATATGCAGACAGGTACATCTACTTTAGGGGAAACAAAGAAGATCATAATGGACATCTTCAAGGAGATAAAAGTCAGAAATGAAGCCTTGAAGATTAACACCTACAACTAGTTCTGGAAACAGACTTTTAGTGCCCAAAGTAGGTTGTTGTCAGCCTTTGACTCAGAAAAGGCGAAAATGCAAACGGAATTATGTTGAAGCCCTCAAAATCAAGTCTACAACAAGGGAGATACCCACCTGGTCCGGAACTTGAAAGTAGCTTTTTTTTCTTTTGGGATGGTGGGTCCGGCTGGGGATAATGGGACTAGTTTCCTAATTTGTTTGTTATGATGATAAGAATTGATGTTTTCTTTTCCAAAATATTTCTATCTATAATGCTTTTAATCTAAATCTAATCTAAAACATGCAATTTTATTCTAATAAACAGAAACATCTAATTCTAAAGCTATCCCGGGAATTATCTTTTCACTTATGCAATCTAAAATAAGTTCTAACACCAATCGGTAATAAAGATCATTCAATTGCTACAAGAAAAGAATTCATTAACAATGAATTGTTTCATATAAGAAATTAGACGAAACCATTTTGAAAAAATCTAATTCTAAAGCTGTCCTGGGAATTATCTTTTCACTTATGCAATCTAAAATAAGTTCTAACAGCAATCGGTAATAAACATCATTCAATTGCTACAAGAAAATAATTCATTAACAATGAATTGTTTCATATAAGAAAATAGACTAAACCATTATGAAAAGCATATCGCATAATACGTTATTCATACATTTAAGCATAAACAAAATAGTCACCACCATACAAAAGTGCCAAATGATAACTAAAGCATTTAAGCTTTCATATATAAACAACTAAACATAAAATATTACTTTGACACATAAGCAGAAATCATTAAGAGATAAAAGTGCCATTGATAACAAGTCCTACTCATGAGCTTCAACAATATAGATTTATCTTCTCCTAATTCAATATCTATTAAGAGTACAGAAATTCATTTCAGTAGCAGACATTAAACACAAATGTCAATAAACCTTGTTCCATTGATTCATCAAAACCTCCTTAGAGGGTGTAGAAGTGCATGTTATGAAGAAATGTTTTAGACAAATTTTTGGACCCCTCTCTAAATGCAGGAGAGGGGTTAAAATACTACTAACTAAAGACTAAAAATATTTTATTACAAAAATATAGGGGAGGTTTAAATGACCGTCCTCATCTAAGGAAAAAATAAATCAAAAATAAAAATAAAACTATATTTAACTATGCATATGTTCATTGAGATCGCAAGCATTCAGCATCAGCTTCAGGAGCGTCGGTTGGTCGACCTCCGATTTTAGTTGTCCTACGAAAACAGAATCCGCAAGTGCTGGCACTATATTTTGGGCAGAATTTGTAAGGCATTTCAGAGTCATGCATTGACTGTACAGTTTAACTAAGTACTGCCAGTAAGTGTCCCAATTCAACTTGGTTAGTTTCTTGATTGACTCTGCCTTTTCTTCAGCTTTCTATCTCCAGCTTGTCTGCAGTTGTTATGCCTTTGGGAGAAATCTCGGAGTGGTTTCTGATATCAGGTTTGCTCTATGCAGATTTTTATTGACATAGTCAATGACATTACTCGCTACTGTCACTACTTCTTCTGTTGCCTGTTTTGCCTTTTTAATCTGTGCATCCCACTTATTGAACAACATTTCTTTGTGGGCTTCATTGATTTTGGAGCAAGCCTACTTTCTTCCCTTCCTCTGATTCTTGCCGAATCAAATAATCATAAATTTTCTTATCAATTAAATCATAATTGAGTCGTAGGTCCACAACTTGACTTGTAATTTTAGCGCTCATCTCGCAATGGGAACTCCATTGCGATATTCTTTGGCAGAGTGCCTATTGATGTTGCAAGAGTTGGTCATTCAACGCAATGGATTCTTAAAAAAATTATGTGATTTTGGGGTTGTCTTTATGTATTTCTAACAGGGCCTGTAATTAATGTTCCTTTTCGGCCAAACTGCTCTGATACCCCAGCTACATCTGTTGAAAGTCTTGTTGTAATTTTTCTAATTTCTCTTCTGCTTCTCAGTTGGTGCTAGCATGCTGTAACTATTGTTGCAAAACTAGGATTTTTTCCTCTCTTTCCTTAAGCAATAGTTGTACCTTAGATGCTTTATCGATAGTAGCAGAAGCATAGGATCCTATGATCTGGGATAACTTAGTCAAATTCTGTGTAGGATCAGTGGTAGGGTCTTGCCAAAGGACATCTAGCAGCTCTGCCTCAGGTGAGAACATGTTGTCTAATTTTCATTTCTTTCTTTGTCTTCTTACCACTGCTTTGTGCTGCATACTATAAAATACATCTAGAGGAGGAATCTCCTCTATTTTCAACATGATTTCAGATGATGGGTCCATGGGAATATGATCCATTTTTGGAGCACTGCTGACTGTTTCAATGACCATTTCTATCATTGTTTACACTGTATTCTTAGGTGTATTCATGTTCTTCTCCTCAGTATTAATCAATTAATTAAATGTTTCCCACTCTTTCTCCAGTTCAGTTCTTACTAGCTTTGGTGGCTAGATGAGGGGAGCGGGAACCTTCACCTGTGGTGTTATAAAAAATTGTTGCTCTGGGTGTTGTTTAGATTGGGCAGTATCACTGACTGACCCTTCACTTTTATTATGGTCACTCTCGGACCGCTTAGAGCGTTTTGTTGATTCTTTCCTAGACTTAGACCTGAATTTGTCTGTACCCGAACTTCCACTTAAGTTGATGCTGGGAGTTGGCTCCCTTATTGGCTCTAAGCGCAACTTATCCAAGGGGATGCTTGATAATCTCCTCTCTCTGTAGAGTTTGAACTCTTGGAATTCATCTGGGCAAATTGAATTTGAGCCATATGAAAAATGTCTTTCAATGTGCTCTTCTGCTGGAAGATGTCATCAAAGAGATCATCTTCTTTGGTGAATACCTTAATCTTGACAGACGTAGTAAAATTCTTATTACATCAAAGGGATCAAATTGTCTCCATGGAAATTTAAACAGTCGTAGACTCAACATGTTGTCTACTTCTTTGAAGTCATGACCTAAATCAGACAGTGAAAAGGCCCCGCAGGCCACGGGAAATTGCGGCCATATGGCTTTTTTCTTGTCTTTCAAATCTTTGCTCATTCCTCCAACCCCGCAGGTCTAGTAGGAAATTTCACGAGCCAATAACTTATCAGGAAAATACAAGGGTAGCACATGAGGGGAAGCAATGCTTCTAAATACTCTGATGTAAGTGAAAAACTCTTCTGCAAATCATCTTCCTAAAGGGAGAATGTCAACTTCAGCTTCAAGGGAAAATCTTGGGGTGTCTTTATTGTACAACATGTTGTGAAGAGGTAACATAAATCCATGAAAAATGCTATAAAAATATGGGATGAACTTATAATCCCATCATTCCTTATGGTAGACGTGAATGGGCAAGGGATTCTGTATAGCCCACTTCCAACCCATCAAGGGAAATCTAGAAACAGAATAGATTGCATCCATAACATAAGCAGCTAAAAAGAAAGGAGGATAAATCCTTGGAGCTGGCCTCTCTGGTACAGGTGGTGTCTATGAATAAGGGTGTCATCTCTGTTTTCTCAATAACTGGAGCTTTTCCCTTCTTCCCCATTAAGGAAAGCACGACAAATTTTGAAATTTATGGAAGGGTCCTTACAAGATTACAGCGTATCGTGGCCAAAACGCTTTTCTTCTCAAAGAAATGAATGGAGATGAGTATCCTGGAGGGCCGATTAATGGTCGGCTATTAAAAAGATACTACTTCTGAGTATTTTCAGCTCATTTCATCATCATTGTACATATTGTTTTACTTCTGTTTTATTGCACATGTATACTAACTTCTCATCTTCAGTCTAGGGCCCGCAGTGAAGGCTATAATTCTGAAAATGGAGGTTAGTTGGTTTAAGTTTGTCAAGTCAGTTGTATCAGTCTTTTTAGTTTCGAGTTTGTTTTGGTCAAAGAGGTTTTTGCTTTTTCAGTCCAATTGTCAAAATTTTGTGTTGGAATAATGACTCCATTTCCCAATGGATGAAGGCACTGTCTAGCTATTATAGAGATCTACGATTCTTGGCATCTCCAAGGAGCTACCATCCCCATTGGAACCAATGTTAGAGTCGGTCTAGTTATCCCTCCGTCAGAGATGAAAGGTCTTTTTTGCATTTCATGTTTAGGTGTCCCATCAGTTTCAATCAGTTGCATTTCGTTAGGCATGCCATAACTTTGACAGAATGGTTTGTGTCACTCGTTCCCCTCGTGCTTGGCACTGCACAAAAATGAGGCTTGGTTCTTGGCTAGGTCATAACAATGGTTCTTGGTCATTAGGTCTAGGGTTGAGTCAATCTTGTTTTGCAAAGTCTAAGAAGACCAGCAGGCCAGAGGAATGTCCTCGATAGGTGGTTACTTCAATAATTTTCATCATTATACAGATAAATTAGGACTTCTCTTCAAAACTTTGTTTTGAAGATAAGTCGTCATCTCGTTTTTGTAAAAGAAATCAAAAATTTCATTTCTTGAATTGTCGAAGCGCAACCTTGGTCTCCTTTGCCAGATCATATCACAGCTATCCTTGCAAAAATTGTCAAAGAAAATCATTATTTCAACCAAATTTAAGGAGGAAACCAAAAAGGTCAGAAGTCTATTAATCCTGAAAAAGTGTCAATGACAAAACATAAAAAAATGGGTTATGGACCAAGCAAAAATCAAAAGGGAGTCTTTATAAAGATATTTCACATCATTTTCAACTCATTCCACATGCCAAGAGTGAAGAACACCATTTCAAAGCGAAATTATGAGTTTGTGAGGAAGTTGGAGTAGTTTCAGGGGCACGCGATGCATTGGACTAGCCGCGCGGCGCATCAGGAGCGCGCGGTGAATCAGGCACAAAAATGCAGTGTAAAACTAAATGCACGCGGCACATCAGAGGTGCGTGGCGTGTTTGGTGAGGCGCGCGACGCACTGGGTATTCAACCTGAAATTTGTTTGGAAAAACACCAAATCGCCTCCTCTCCGTACAAATTTGCAGGTAGGCTCATATCCATGACTTGTGCTTGGTTTTTGAACGATTAATATGATGGATTTATGATATGTTTGCCTTAGAAAACCAAGTGGAAAGCCCTCCTTTGTCAATGAAATTGCTGTAGGGTTTGAATGCCAAAAAATTGCTGTAGGGTTTCAAAAACAGAGTGTAACCAAGGTTATCATTTTTTCCCCATTTCCCTTTGTTTCCCATTCCCAAATTCACCATTATTTTTCCCCAATAATTCCCTCATAAAGCCTACACTACAATCCCTCAAATCCTAGTCCCTCACCTCTACTACAAAACACATTATCCCTACCTAACATCCCAAAACCCTAAAATCCAAGATTTTCATTTCCCTTCCCTTCCCTAATTCCCTTGTTTTTTATTTCCAAATTCCCTAATTCCCTAATGTTTTACCTTTCCTAATATTCCCTTGTGCATTTGCGTCCCCTTGGTCACAACATTTTTAGAGCAAAAGAACATTTTACAGGCAATTGTGCACACAGTTTATACATTAGCATATATATTCCAGCTATCTTGTTTTCAAAGACATGTCAGAGACCGAGTCAGTCTATGAGCAGGAGTATGATAGTGATTCTACACCAGAGGTAAATGTGCCAAATGTGCCACGGAGGTATCATAAAGGTGGAAAAAGTGGTCAGCATGTCAAGGAGGAGCCTACTTCTTTGGCTCAATTGCAAGCTTGCCCACTTGCAATGGATTGTTTTCGGCATCAATCATGTTTCCAATATTGTGAGATGATCTCACAAACTCAGCATCATCGGGAACTAGTCCGTTTATTTGTTCTACATTTACAGGATGGTCATGTAAACCTTGCCGGAGTGAATTTCACCTTGTCACCCGATACTATTTCTTAGGCCACCGAGATACCAAATTTAGGGGAGGAATGGAGTAAATGCCAGCTGTTAGACAGATTCTACTATGAGCTACGGCAAATTCGGGAAGACTGAGAATTGGCCCGAAAGAGACCCGGTGATTTGACACTGATTTATCGAGAGTCTATGCTCATCCAGGTGAACACTCATTTGGAGAAATTGTTGGCGAAGGCAACCAGAGACAAGGACATGCTTCGCCATATGAAAACTCACTATTGGGCTCGTATGCATGTTTGCAAAGCAAAAATGAAGATCCTAAAGAGGCGATTGAGCAAGGCACTAAAACGGCGGAAAAAGCCTGATCCACTCCAAATTTTGGCCGAGGCTTCATTGGCGGGGCACAATGCATGATAGATGGTCTTCACTCCGAATTTGAGCAAATTCGGAGAATTTTTTTTCATTTTGAAAATTTTGTCCTAAAAACAGGTTTTTTGGCTCAATGCGTAGCGCGTCGACATGCGCGCTTAAGATTGGGACACTTGCTGGAGGAAAACTCTACTTTTTTGGGTTTGTCATGATGAATTATACATGCTCAGCTATTGCCAAAGCATTTCATTAAGTTCTGGGTGACCAAAAGGCTCAAAAACACCATGAAAATCACCTTTCTGCCACCTTTTGCACCAGCAGGAAGTACTTCCGGGAGAATGCACTTTTGGAGTGGCAAATGGACACCAAATTGGAAAATTCCACTTGGGCTAGAAAGTAGACATCTAGGGCTTTCCAACAAGCCAACCTAAGCTCAATGTGGATGCTGGGAAGTGCCTCCAAAACAGGTGGAAACGCGCACGGTGCATAGGGCTCAGGCGCATGGCGCACAGGGTGTTTTTGGCAAAATTTTCATCTTTAGCTCAGGAAATGAAGCCAGTTTGACTAGTTTTGACTTGTGATGTGATTTTTCACTCCTCTTGATATAATTAATGAAACATGATGTTATTTTGACACTTAATTACTTATTCTAGAAGATTCATTCACTAAAAGAGTGAAAATTTAATGAATGAATTGGTTTCCTACCTTATAGAGGCAAGTTGTTTTGACTGCCTAGATTGTAGTTCTTTGTTTAGAGTTGGTTGAAACAGCTCCTAGGATGATGAGCTCGACCCCTAGAGGCAAGGAAAGGGGTTAGGATGTTCTATATGATGTAATTTCTCAATCATTTTCAGAGGTTGGAGAGGTTGGACTCTTGGGAATAGCTTGAGACTATATTGTACATATCTTATCTAGATTTTTGGCAAAGGAAAGACCAGGGTTTTGCAGCACTATTTGGGATCCATGTGGCTTTATGTGTTGATGGTGTGTTTCTCTAAGTACTTGTAAGTTGTGTATGTGTATCATTTTCTCTATTGAATCTTCTGTAATTAAACAAATGAAATGTTAAGGTAGAATCCATGAAATTGCTATGCTCTGCCTGTAAATTTGTTTAATCTTCTATGTTTTCTTCAGTTTAAGGAGAATCCTTGAGACTCCCTTGCTCTCCTTAGCTCCTCACCAGTCTGATCTACTCATCTCACTTGCTTTAAGGCATCAATACAATCGCCTATCTTGCCCCAAGTAGACCTCTGCAAAAGCTGTGCCTCATCCCTACATCCAAAATTGCCCTTCCCTTGAATTCAACAAAAGCTTTAAAAATCAATTCTAAACTCTTTGTACTTCATACCTAGCCTAAAATTAGTCATTAATTCGGTCATCTCAAGCCTCTTCGATTATATTTTGCCGAGTTTGGCCCGGAGAGAGCCCTCTCCCATCCTCGTAGGGCTAGCTACGAGGCTGAGCGTGGTTTGATATGGCCTTGAGTCTCACCTTATTTCAGCCTAAGGTAGATTTGAGCGCTAACACAGTCGAGATGTGGTGTTCAGAGAGGTGAAAGATGTTATTAAACATGAAGTACAACCAAAGAAACCTGTGAAGATAGAGTTTGAACTAAAGGAGGAAGAATCAGACTCTGTAGCAGAGGAGGAATTAGAAGATGAAGAGCCACAAACTCCGGCTGTGAGAAGATCAGTTCGAGAAAGAAGGCAGCCAGAAAGGTATAGTCCAT
>APFE031125546.1:286974-311041 GCA_000404065.3 Pinus taeda | reverse complement strand
TGTTACATGTCTTCACATAGACTTCATGTTTGATTTTCTCCAACTAATTAACTCAAGATGAATTAATTAATTATTTTTCAAACAACTGCTAAGATCAAATTCGAATTTTAATTCTCAATTTTAGTTCAGGGACTAAGTAAAATTGGAATATATCCCGAAATGCTATTTATGGCAATGCTATTTTTAGCACTTTTATAGTTAGCATTTCTTGTTGCTATTTTCAACAGAACTCCTCGAGACTAGTAGAGATGACTGCCGAGCGAGGCAGGAACGAGGAAGAATGATGAGTACCATTCCAAGGTGGTTCCTTGAGAGACATTACTTCCATGATACTTTTGTTAGCAAGAAAAGTCTCAACTAAGGGATCTAGAGATTCTGAAGCACCAAGCCATGGGGATTAAGAATATGGATCAAGAGAAGCCCTCGAAATAGGAGAATCAGAGGATACAAAACTTGAGGCCGAAACAATTTCCACGTAATTGATTTTAGCCGGACTAACTCGCAAAGCCTCACCCCAGGTATCAACAAGATCTGGTGAAGGTATAGCCCAAGGATCAGATTTGACCAAGATCATGTTGACAGAGGTAACATGAGGAGGTGGGAGTGGAAAAATTCCCATCAAGGAAGAATCTTTAAAAATACCTACCCCCACACTCTCATAAGGAGCACCAGTGTGCTTGACATACGAAATGTTGCCATCCGAGGAGGAAGAGGCAAAGAAGGACAGCTGGTCGACAAGGATGATCTTTCGTTGATGGGGAAAACGAATCACACAGAATATGGAGGAGGCTATAGCATGCATGGAATGGGTCTAGCTCTGTCTGAGTAGAAGATTATAATTGAGATTAGCGTCAACAATCTCTACGTTGAGTTGTACTATATTTCCCTCCAAAGTAATGGCAAGGTTAGGTAAGACACCAAAGGGTCGCGAATCGTGCCTGTTGAAAGCTTCCAGAGCATTCGTGGATTGGTTCAAAGTAGGAGAACCAATTTCCTTCCATCAGGTGATTGACATGATGTCGGTAGAAGCACCTTCATCGATGACAGTCTTATGAATGGTTTTCTCATTGATGATTACCTGAAAAAGAAAGACAATCTGATGAGGGAGGCATGGAAGATGGTTCTCTAGATCAAAACATGTCAAATTGGAATCGGTAGGATCAATACCCCCAATAGTTGAAAACAAGGATTTCTACTGAGATGGATAGCTTTGGAGTACCTCGAGAGTCGACATAGCTGATGGAGCCTGAGCCAAATCCTTAACAATATTACAGTGTTGAGCAACTTGAGTGTTGGGATTGCACAATGATTTCCTTAGCACACCTCGAGAGGGTGGCCGAATAGTGGAATTAGGGTTAAGGCATTCAATATGAAGAGGGCCAGAACTTGGGACAAAAGAAGAAGGGGTGGCCTCTTTCTCTTTCCTGACTGTCGGAGCAGGAGTCTGGTAATATTTTGATCTAGTAGTCACATTAATAGGCATACTCATCATGAACACTTGAGATCCCGAGGAAGTGGATGATTGAGGTTGGTCTACCATTTGAGTTTGTTGAGATAGAAAGGGCTCTTTCAGGACAACTGGGGTCCCTTTGAGCAAATGACTAACTTCAGACTATCGGGGACAATCCTTGGTATAGTGATCCTCACAAATGAGGCATAGATAATTAGGCTTCCGTTGTGAAGAATCACCAGTAGATGACTTAGGAGGACCCTATTTTGAGGCATCGGCTTTACCCTTGCCTTTGCCTTTCTTCTTACCTTTCGAGGATTTGTCCGCTGTGGTAGACTGGACAGCGTCGACCTCTGAGGTTTTACCAGGGCCAGATGGATTCTCGGAGGAACTATTGGAAGTAGTGTTTGAGACTGACTTTTGTTTGGAAGAAGATTTAGTTAGGGTCTGGGAAACTAAACCAATTACTCCATCAACAGGAGGTGTAGCCTGTGATTTCGATGTCGTGGGATGGGATGATGGCCACAGAGCATTGAGTAATAACTCATACAAATTGCCAGACTAAGAATAAACAATATCTAAGTACTGGGCACGAACAATGGCTTTTTCTTCAGTAACACATCCACCCATATTTATATCGCAAGAAATTGGTGAGCAACTGATCAGTAATCTCAAACTTAATCAGGCGACATCTACATCTCCATTCATGGATGTGATCAGAGATGTGTGTCGCAGTATATTTCTTAAGTGATGTGAGCAAATAGGTGCCAGTTTCATAGTGAACTGGAAACTAGAAATGTGTGAGGAAAGCCATCGCTAAAGAGTTGAAGTCATGGTAAGTACTTCGCGGAAGGTTGATGTACCACTTGGCTGTGGCACCTGTGAGGGTTCGTTGGAAAAGACGGAGATGAATAGAATCATCAACGTAAGAATTCGAAGAGCACCAGAGGTGATATGTCATCACATAGGCTTGAGGATCTTCTTTTGCTTTCCCATCGTACTCAGGACAATTGCTAGGGATCTTGGACGGAACCGGAGGCCAGTATGGTGAATGAAGAATTGGATCATTCGTAAGGTGAGACACATCTAGAAACTCTAGTGTGGCCAAGAATGATAATTGAGTATTAAAAGGCATTGGAGGTTGATAAGAGGGTCCAACCGGAGGAGCCCATCCCTGCTGGTAAGGATTTTGGCCCCACAGTGGGGCATTTTAGCCATATGGAAGTTGATTCTACCCCCGTTGTAGGTTACCATGGCCATAGGGAGGATTTTGACCTTGAACACCTTGAAACTGTCCTCTCATAGGTTGTTGATAAGCAACATTTGGGTTAAGAGGTTGTTGAGCCTATTGACCTTAGACATATGGATATTGCACCTATTGTCCCTGGACATACGGGTTTTGAACCTGTTGCCCTTGAACAATAGGATTTTCAACCTTCTATCCTTGGACATAAGGATTACACACTTGCTAGCCTTGGACATAGGGATTCTGGACCTACTTCCCTTGGACAAAAGGATTTTGTACCCATTGACCTAGGACATTAGGATTTTGGGTATGCTACTGCAGGACTTGACCCTGGCCTTGTCCTTGCAAGGGTTGACCCTGTTGATATGTATATAAGGGTTGCTTCTGCCTGGGTTGGCCATGCTGCTACAAGGATTGACCTTGCAGCTACAAAGGCTATCCTTGTGGCTGCAGATGTTGGCCCCGTGAAGACATAGGTTGGGAGGTTTGTGAAGCATACTTCATCTTTCGCTGCATGGTTTGCTGCAATGGTTGCAAGGATTGGCCATGCAGTTGTTGTAATTGTCCTTGCTACGGTATCATCTGCCCTTGCTGTTGCATGGACGGCCCTTGCTGCAACAAAGGTTGCCTATGTTGCTACAGAGGCTATCCCTGTTGTTTCAAGGGTACTTGAACAGTTCCTGAAAAGTTTCCAAACTGAATCTGGCCATAGCCACCCTGAAAAGTGGATGTGCCAGGCTGAACGCATTGCCCAGACTAAAGGGTGTAAGGCAGATTGACCATTCCTTCAGAACCATATGGAATGTAAGGAGTTTGGTATTGAACCTGAGCCTCATAAGGCTACTGATACTGGAAATTGCTTGACATAGACAAACCAATGATATTTTGAACGTGTTGGTACTAGACATTCCTTGATCCAGCAGGATCGACAGGGTTTTGGATAATGCCAAAAGAGGGGTGGTTCATACCAACCATGTAAGCCTATGAGAAACTCACGTTGGTGGTGCCTAACACCATAGAAACACTCAAATTCCCCCCCCCCCCCCAGGTGGTGGCACAACTTGTCCACTTACTAGAGGGATCGAAGAACTGACAGTAACATTCTTCGAGACCATCAGTTGAACCGAATTGGTGACTGGGACAGATGATACAAGAGGGTTCAGGATGGTGTTTTGCACTGGGACTGAGGTAACAACTTGTTGGGAGGTTGGGTTCGCAATGAAGGTACCTGTAGTAGGCATGGCACCAGACACCCAAACAAGGTTATGATAAAGTGATGAGGCACTAGGTGTACCTGAGACCAATTGTGCCAAAGTCACATAATTAGGTGGTAAATCCCGATACCCACTGATGGGAATGCTCCCTGTATAGGGGAAACCTTCAAGAGTGAATTGATGTTCTTCCTTCTTGACAGTGTGTGGATTAGAAACTTTTGACTCATCTAAAGAGGTAACTGGAGCATCGCCTTTGGGTTCCTTAGCTAGGAAAACCAATGATGAATGACCAAAGATGTACAAGGGGATAATTCCAAAGGAATACCCAGCTAATCATACAGATTGTATGGATGCTGTAGTGATATCATAACAGGGTCAAAAAAAGGATTCAAAGGATATATAACCAGTCTAAGCTGACCGTCAGTAGTTGGCAAACTCTCAGGAGTTTGGATGGGATTGTACGAAGATTTCAGGCCAATATTAGTAGGTGACCCAGTATGTGAAGTAGGGGGAGGATGAGACGACAAATGTTGAATGCTCAGAACAATTTCGAGTTCAACACCTTGGTCCTTGAGTGACTTTGGTAATTCAGGAAAAGGCTCCTCAGACAATCTTTCAGATGGAGGAGAGGAAGAGGAACTAGGTGAACCAGATGGTTCAACCACGATGACCTTGTCTTAGTTAACAAGAAAAGAGAGATAAACTTCAAGGCTTTAAAATGTTCTTTAGGGAAAACTCATGATTTGGTCTAGAAAATACTAACAGGATGTTATAAGATCGTGGGCAATCAATTTTTTTAAGACACATAAATAAACTGGTTGTCTTTCATGTTTTAAGAGTTGAGAAAGAAACAAAGATGACTCTATCACTTTCGATTGGAAACGAGCTCAAAAGGACAAGCGCTTGAATGATCCTTTAAGTTTAATGAGTCAAAAATATCAAATGACTACTCTAGATGATCTAGGTAAAAGGTTTACCAGGCAATCGTGAACTGCAGAACACCTTCCGGTGAACCGAGAAGTACGGGTAGGCAATCTCCCCGAATATTATGTTTGGTGTATCACATTTGCAAGGTGGCCAACTCGGCTTCCTATGGATAAAGGATTGCAGCCTAGAGGGGTATCCTGTTATATACTCGATCTAGTATGGGGAGCACAAATCTGTACTGACACTGTCTAGTGCCAAAGCTAACATCTGCTAGGTTTAACAATGTCAGAATACATCTCTAGCCTAGACCTTCTAGATGTTATTGTTGGGTTTCAAATGCGCCTTAGGTTAATTGAGTTCATTTTAAATTTTATCTTGAGTTATGTCTCAGTTTTCAGGCCTTAGAGACGTGACTCAAAAAAACCCCCTAGTGCAGCTAAATGAGACAAGACCCTTTCAATTCGATGAATTGTCTACACTAGAGAGGGTAGAAAACACAATCAAATGCAAACAACCAAGCAATTGAAAGAAAAATGATTTTTCACTACTTCACTTTTTGAGAAAATAAACTAATGAAAAACACATTCCAAATCCTAATTTCCTAACAAGTACACTTTAACAGTCCTTTGAAAAGAAAAGAGAATTCTTTTCTTTTCAAATGCCAATGCAATCCTAGTTTTCAATGATGTTAACTACCATAACATATTGATACAACAAATTATAATTTTGTACTTTTCACGAAATGACAAAATGAATTTCTCATAAAAAACTTCAATGAAAACGTTTTCGAGGCAATTGATTCTCAAGCAAATGAAAAACATGAAGAGAGAATCTCTTTCAAACTAATGATAGAACGAGTTTGCCAAAACAAGACAAGCAATGTAATCTATGCCGGAAAAGAGTCATTTAGACAAGCAAACGAAACTCTTCAAACTTGTGTAATGGAGATCAAATCTGTAGAAGAACCATAAATGAAATGCAAGGAGTAAATGCACCAACAACTTGACTCACTAAGCTCACAATCAGTTGAATGGATGACAACCTAGATGCCCTAGTGTCACTAACCATTCAATGGCCCAAGAAATCAAGTGAAAAGATGACAAATCAACAAGAAAGTAAACTAAATGAAAAGTAGCTTTTTAGTTAGGGAGAAGATGGTCTAAAAATCTTACAGGGTAGAAATAATGAGAGCAAAACACACTGGCCAAGATCTGGGGTAAACCCTAATCTTCACTTACAGGCATCAATGTGACTGCCTAACTGATAGAAAGTGCCAGAAGGGGGTCGGTGCGACTTTTTCTTATCATATCACACTGATTGGCATGACTGTCAGCGAATTAAGCGCATTGAGATAGGATGCAAAGAAAAAAATAAAAATTTCAAAAGTTGGGACCAGACTTGCTACAATGAATTTCACACGCAAAGCAGTAAGCAAAGGAAAACAAATAGAACTAAAGGGAAATGGCGAAACTAGAAAATTTCACACAAAACCATGAAATTCCAAGCAAACAAAGAGAAGGATTGGTTCCCCAGTAGAGTCGCCAAGTTGTGGTGAAGTAAAATTATGAGTGCGACACAAACAATTCCTCTAACCCGATAGCGGGTCTAGCCACAACCGATACATTCTATGGAAGATTTTCTTAGGTTAGAACCAATTAATAAGGCCTACCTCTTAGTACGCTTATCTCGTTTAGTGATGACCTCGCTTGCTTGCTTTAACTATCTCCCATTTCCTTCTCGAACACTTGAAACAAGTAAACAACAACAAACAACCACCGTGATAATAGACAAATTGTAATTCAACCTACTTAACAAGTCAAGAAACATTAAGCCATAAACGTGTGAGATGGCACATTATGTAGGAAATCAATCGATAGTTGCATATATATTAAATCAAGAAGAGATTACAACCATTGCCTTGACGTTGTTGTTCTCCTTCGACAAAACCAGGTTCCCACACAATTCCATTAGCATTCCATGATGGCATCAACAATGATAGTTTTAAGGCTCTTCCCTTTAGGCTTCCCACTAAACCAAATTCACACTTCTCCCTCACACAACAACTAGAGAGATTCAACTATGAATAACTTGTTGTTTACTCCAAACTTAATTAGCACTAGCACACCAACGTTAACACTAGTGTGTGCTTGGGAAAAAGGGAGGTTTATATAGCATGAATGGATGGGAGATGGTTCTTCTTCTTATGGGAGAAGGTCTTATCTCTTCAGGTATTTACATCCTTATAGGGGAAAGGAGCTCAAACTGACATCCTCGACTCCATCTGGCTCAACCATTTACCAGACTTCCGTTACGAATCTTCTAGAGCTAGAAGCTTTGACTCCTTATTTAACAAACTTTCCAAAAGAGGATCGGCACAACTGAAACAAATCTCAATCACTCCAGTCGGTGTTAGGGACAGTATTAATCCCTACATATTGACACGAGGAGGACAATGGTCATTAGGCCCGGTCTTATAAACTGGAAAAACCAATTTTTTGGAAATGGCGCAAAAGGGAATTGTTCTACTCACGAAGAGGGACACAATGGGAGTTTCTTTATGAAGGGAAAACATGTAGGGTTCACTATAGAGGTCCTCCAAGATCAAGGAACAGGGAGTATAGGGACAGTGAAATTTTTTTGCATAACAACATCTTAATTGGTAATTCAAGATATGTGAAATTTTTGAAGCTCAAAAGACTCAAGTTCAAATCCCCCTTTTCTTGGTAAACCTAGTTTATGGAGAGGAGGATATAATTTGCCCAACATTAAATTATTTGTAGAATCTGATAAAAAATAAAGAAATTTTAAATATTATTTATTTCAAATATTATTTTCCAAGCATAAAATTATTTTTAAAATTTAATAAAGATTAAAAAAAGTTTAAACATTATTTATATCAAATACTATTTGTTGAGTTTAAATGTTGTACATTTTGGAAGTTTTTAGGTATGTTTTCTGGTCAAATTTGTATAAAATTCTACAGGAGTTTCTTAGAATGACAAGTTTTGTTTGTGAATTTGACGGAGAGGAGGAAATAATTTGCCCAACATTAAATTATTTGTAGAATCTGATAAAAAATAAAGAAATTTTAAATATTATTTATTTCAAATATTATTTTCCAAGCATAAAATTATTTTTAAAATTTAATAAAGATTAAAAAAAGTTTAAACATTATTTATATCAAATACTATTTGTTGAGTTTAAATGTTGTACATTTTGGAAGTTTTTTAGGTATGTTTTTTGGTTAAATTTGTATAAAATTCTACGGGAGTTTCTTAGAATGACAAGTTTGATTTGTGAATTCTACATAGTCCAAGTGCAAACAACAAAAAAAGCATAATCTGAACAAAAATTATTTGACCACCAAAATCTTCAAAACATAGAATAGGTGGACAATGCCAAATTATTTTCTTTTTTAGATTTTACATTATTTAATTTCATTCTTAATTTAAAAAACAATATTACTATGCCCTAAAACTACTTCCGCTTGGCTAAGCGCTAAGGAAACGAGTTAATGGCCCAAGAACTAGAGACATCTGACACAAATGGAAGCTTGTCCCCTTATGGACCATCAACAGGTAATTCCGGGTGGCTAACTAGTTTTCCTTGGACCACCGACAGATAATTCCATATGTTTGCCTAGTTTTCCTTGGACCACCGATGGGTAATTCCAGGTGGCTACTTAGTTTTCCTTGAATAAGGGTGACGAGTCAACCTTCATTTGAGGATATCAACCAGTGATGGTTGTCCTGACTGCTAGTTTGAAAATTGAGTTATGGCAGGTTTTTCCATTATGTAAAAATTTTTAAAAATTCATAATGACAAATCAAGCTAAAAATTTATTCTAAAAATTATGTAAATTATAGGAATTGTTCAAAATTGTGAAAATTTCCTTATTGAATATTTCCTATAATTTACGCAAAATTTCCAAAAGAAAATTCCAATACATTTTTTTTCTCTTTTAAAATTTTCAATATTTAATAGCTCTTGTAGTTTTTGGAGTTGTGTTATCTATGTATGGTTGTTATTGTAAATACCACAATGAGTTTTTTTTTTTTGAAAGAAATTGCACTTATTAAGCTTGGAATACAACTCATGATCTCTTAACAATATTAACACTTCTTGTAGGTAATTCTATATGCTCTTCCTTATTCTTAGAATATATCAACATATCAGCAATGAACACTATCACAAACTTGTCCAAATAAGGATGCAACATGCTATTCCTCAAACACATGAAAGCAGTTGGATCATTAGTCAAACCAAAAGGGACCACAACAAACTCATAATGCCCATACCTAGTCTAAAACGTAGACTTGTAAATGTCCTCTTCTTTGGTTTGTACCTAATGATATCCTGATCTCAAATCAATCTTCAAGAACACTGACGCTCCCTTCAACTGATCAAACAAGTCATCAATCCTCGGTAATGGATACATGTTCTTACCTGATCTATTTAATAAGTTTTATAGTGGATACATATCTATTTAATAAGTCTTGGAGTTGTGTTATCTATGTATGGTTGTTATTGTAAATACCACAATGAGTTTTTTTTTTGAAAGAAACTGCACTTACTAAGCTTGGCGTACAACTGATGATCTCTTAACAATATTAACACTTCTTCTAGGTAATTCTACATGCTCTTCCTCATTCTTAGAATATATCAGCATATCATCAATGAACACTATCACAAACTTGTCCAAATAAGGATGCAACACAATATTCATCAAACACATGAAAGCAGTTGGAACAATAGTCAAAACCAAAAGGGACCACAACAAACTCATAATGCCCATACCTAGTCCAGAAAGAAGTCTTGTAAATTTCCTCTTCTTTGATCTGTACTTGATGATATCCTGATCTCATTTTAATCTTCGAGAACACTGATTCTCCCTTCAACTAATCAAACAAGTCATCAATCCTCGGTAATGGATACATGTTCTTTATTGTCACCTTGTTCAACTTTCTGTAGTTAATGAAAAAACCTAAGGGTATCATCCTTCTTCTTCACAAACAACATTGGTGCACCCCAAGGTGACACACTTCACCTAATGTATCCCTTTTCAAGCATTTTCTTCAACTGTAAATTCAGTTACACTAACTCAGAATTGTCATCCTGTAAGGTGCCTCTGATTCTAGTCCAACTCCTGGTACCAACTCAATAGAGAAGTCCACTTCCCTATGAGGAAACTCTGAAATATTTGCTGGAAATACATCCTTAAACTACTGCAAAATCAGATACCTCTTCAAGACTTCTGCATCCTCAACATCTTTACCTTTGTTACTGGAAACATGCACTATGATCAATATACACCCTTTCCCGCAAATGCACTTTTCTTGCATAGTTGTAACCACTCTCACTAATGTAGGCCTCTTCTTAGCTTGGAAGATTCACTTCTCTCCATGATCAAGGTGGCTCTACAAAGGCTCAAAAATAAAAGTCCTTGGATTACAATAAAACTAGGGCCAGATCGAAGAGCTCATCGAAATATTTCCAATGGCCCAAATTACACCTCAATCATAGTTTGTATGCAAAAGTTATGACCAGTCAAATTTTTGATTAACTAGGCCCCACTCGCTAAATTTAGCACAACGACAACTAAATTTGGAGCACAACTAAAATTAGCAAACTGGATAAATTTGGTGGAAGCTACTAAATTTGGTGGCCACTAATAGAGCAACAAAATGGCACTTAACGACAATGGTTTCTTGTGGTCTGAAATGGAAAAATTGTCGCGTCTTTAATATTTCAACCTCAAAAATTTTGATGACGATTTTTGACCAAATTATTTTAAATCATTTTTTTAAAAGGGACCGGCCAGGCCTAATGGACCCAACTACCCCACTATTCACCATATATATATATATATAATTGTCCAACTTGTTTAACGACCACTAAATATGGTGAGTCAATAGGAGTTGAACCCACCCTGGCCAGGGGCCAGTCCACCACTAGCGACCCAAAAATATACAAACATCACCACCCAATAAAAGTTAGTTCCAAAATAGGTGGGTCATGGGATTGGACCCTTGACCAACCCCCCTGCATTCTTTACTTGAATTTCGCCAACCGAGATTCCAACTAGACTAGTTTTGAGTTTCACACCCAATTTGTTTTATATAAACCAAATTTACAATTCACTCAGCAGAACATAAGCACCAAGAGGAACCGTGAATAGAGCTAAGACATGTAGGGGGGGAATGAAACCATGATTTTTGGAACCATGATCTATTGGTGGAACCATGACACAATGGAACCCTGAGTAGAGGAACCTTGTGAGCAATCTTTAGATTCCTTGGGGGAGGGGGGAATTTTGGCGTTTCATAAATGTGTCAACTTTATAGTTAGATTGCTTAGAATTTCGTTAGGATACTGATGGTGAAGATGGTTTTCTGATATGAGCAACCAATTTTTTAGAAGTATAATTTTGAAGGTGGAACATTGATGCAGGAATTTGCAGAGAATCTGTAAGATTCCCTAGAGGTTAGAAAATGATAGCTTCAGAACCAAGCCAACTTTATACTAATTTTTCTCAGTTTTTTGCAAGGAACACGATTGTGTGATCAGTTTCTTCATCTAAGAAGCCAAATTTTAGTCACCCTGCAGAAGAGAATCCTTGAGGAATCTTTAAGATTCCCAGGGATCCCAAATTTGATCGAGTCAGAAAGGGGTCAAGTTTATAGTAATATTTCATGAGTTTTCACCAGGAATTCAACCATGCTATCCATTTCTTTAGCAGAGTTGTGAATTTTCAAGGTATCCTCAGAAGTGGAATTATAAGATGCATTGATTCCATGTATTCCTTTGATTTTGCTGAGATGATGATTTTATGTTGAGATCCTTGTTTCTCATTTTTTTGGAGGATCCTTGTATGCCACTTCATGTGAGAGTTTTATCTTTTTTCATGCTGAAGAATAACTTATATGAGTGAGATTTATTATAGAAGATAATCTTGTGGAGATACATGTCACTCTAATTAAGGGGGCTCTTCCTTGTATTGAAAAAGAACACATACATCACCATCTTGCAACAATTAATGAAGCGACCTCCCCACTCTTGACACCAGGCCTAGAGACGTAACCCAAATTGGGTGAGCTCTGTTATCAACTTGTCTGTGTTCTTTGTTTCTCTTGGCTTACTTTTATTTCCACTTATTTTATGTGTATGCATCTTATGGTTACATGCTCTTTTAAATGAAATTTGTTATGCATCCTTGAAGTAAAAAGATTTGGATCAAGTTTGGTATCAGAGCAGTCTTCTTGCGGATGCGAATTGTGAGTGTGAATGATAACCAGAGATTGAACGTGAAACAAGAAAGAAAATGGAGAAGGGAAAATATCTCCATAAGGCCTTACACGGGATGGCTAGAATGGTAGATATAATGTATGCATATTATGAGGAGAAAATGGAAAAATAGGAAAAGGAGAAATAGAGAGCAAAGGATGATGCTACGTCTCCATCTTCCTGTGAATATTCTTCTTCTTCTTCTCATCATTCAAATGAGGAGATCAAACAAAGCCTTTGTGTAGAGAATGTTGAATTAAGGAGACTTCTACAAGAAGCAGAAGAGGAGAAGAAAAGATCACATCTTCAATTATGAGGCACATAGAGGCCTTGGGAAAGTTGAAGTGCAACGAAGGCTTAACAAAGCCATCATCACCTGCTTCAAAATCAAATGCTAAGGTAAACAATGTTGGAAATATTTAGTTTCATTTTCACATGATGTTATTTCTATTTGGAGCATGGAGATACCTCTTTCAAGAATTGACATGAGACTCCTCAACAAGATAGGGCACATCGAAAGGGAATGTGCAGAGGAAGCAAAAGCTTCGAAACCATTTCCAAATCCGTCGAAGAAAGAGGATGGTGAGATCACATCCTAATCTTTCCATGACAGTGAGCATTGCAGAGGAAGAGCTAAGGAAAGCTCTCATCACCAAGATCTCACTAGAGACAACCAAGGAAGGCATAAAACTTCTTAGTATGCTAATGTTCCTTTTGATTAAAAGAAGATTGCTAATGATGAGCAAATTTTATTGGATAGAAAACCATGTAATTTTCATGGCTTATATAACCACGTAGTTTCCAAGTGTTGCAAAAGGTAACAACCTTGGTGAAAACTCCATGTAATAAAAGTTAATAAAGGAAAAATAATAACCACAATTGATGGGACACATATTCCAAGCTGAATATTGGGCAAGGCATCCTAGTGTGGGTGTTAATCAATTATTATGGCTAAGGAAATTGGCAAAGGAAATGGCTAAGGATTTGGAAAGGAAAAGTGGAATTCATTGGCATTTATTTATGAAAATAATGGAAATTAGGAGAAAAGGGAGGTGAAAGGTCACATGTTGCATGTGAGAAGGAAAATGAAGGAAAATAATTAAAAATCAAGCAAATAGAGGTCTCATTAATAAAAATGCTTCTGAGGATCAGTTGATACCCTTTTCTTTAGTTTAGTTTTAGAGCTCTCTCATTATTCTCTCTCTCCCTCTCTCTCTCTCACTCTTAGACACATAGAGTTTTCTTGGAGAATTTTGGCATTGGATCAAGAAAGGAAAAGAGGGAAAGAGGAAGAAAAGATCAAGCATGGAAAGGCAGGATCAAGTAGCTACAACAATATTCTTTGCAGGTATCAATTTGCACGCATATCTTCCTTGTTATATTTGGTATGCATGGTATTGAATGTGGTTATTTTGTTTTTATGGCATGGGTTTTGCCGAGTGTGACAATGTTTTTAGCCTAGCCTTGCCATTACCAGATAGCCATGGTGTGATGGGGTTCTCATGTTTTGGTTGAGCTAGATTTCCAGATGGATTCGAAGTTGAGTGAGGTGGATCTCCGAATGATAGAGCATATGGCCCAGTGGTCCCTGAACTAGACTATGGATCACAGTAAAGCCACTAGCCTAGTGACCCCTGAGCTAGTCTATGGGTTGTGGTAAAGTCAAGATTGTGTTTCCTCGGTGAGCCTAAGAATCCTTGTCGGTGAATGGCAGGATATACTGAAAAGCCAAGATGTGGTTTTCTCTCTATTGGGCCTAGTAATCCAAAGTTTGGGATATGCAGTATAGCCAGGAGAGTGGGTCTCAGTTTAGGGCCTAGTGATCCAGGTTTGGGTTTCAGTAAAGCCTGAGAGACCAGGAGAGAAGAAAATTCCTCATGATGTAGGTGGAGAAATCTGTTGTCATCCATGCTTGTTTGGCCTAGTGATCTATTGGATGTCATGTTAAAGCATGCTATGACATGTTTATTGTGTGGCCTAGTGATCCTAGATGGATTACGATAAAGCCTGGTGTCTATTGATGAGGGTGAGGTGGTTTAGCCTTGAGATTCCCTGGTTGGTTCTTTTGGTTTGAGTCCCACATTCATCCTTGGAATATGGCATGGGTTGAATGGATGAAGAGAGATTTGGCTCAACCATTCTATGGCCAGGTGGAAAGTGGTAGTCCCGTCCCGAGTTTGGATTTTGCATCATTAATGAAAGGTTGCTTCTCCTTATATTTCTATGAGTATCATATTGATTTATATGTGGATCATATGGTTGTGACTTCATTGGAATTTATGCTGCTATTATGTTGGTTATGCATGTGTTTTATGACAATCTCTATGTATGGCTCTCATCATGTTTTTACTTGTAAATGAATGGACAATGTAACTATGACCTAATAGATGATAATGCAACAAATGATATGACATAATAATGGTTCTTTGGTTCTCAGATAAGTATGAGATCCCTATGCTTAAATATGTTGTTTACACCTGTAGATTACATATTTGTGATATGCTTAACGAAATGCCTATCATGCTAGTAGGGATCTGGTTAAGGGATCGTTTAACTACTTGTTTTGCATCATTGTTTCCCTATTATTTTGACCTAGGATTTGGTATTGAAAAAGTGGCTCAAAACCTGGGGATGCTGACACAACACTGGATAAAATAGTCCCTGGAAGCTGGTATGCCTATAGCATGAGATCATCCAGATCCTCCTAGACGGTGGTAGACCTATAGCATGAGAGCATCGAGAGGTTAAGTGGTCAAAAACATCAATGAGACCCAGAGAAAGGTTTCCTGAAGTGTTGGGATGATTCTCAAGGGTCCTATTGCTGATGTGGAAGGTTTGTATGTTGTGTTTCTATTGATTCCATTTCCTTAAAGTCACATAGGAGGTTGAATATAATCACAGTAGCCTCTCGTCACATGTTTACCCTGGTTGGCTAGTTACTTGGGGAGATGTGGGAGGAGGGTGTTACAGAGTGGTATCAAAGCATGGTTCACCCTCAGACTAGATGGATTGTGTGTGTTGGTAATGCATGCATGTCAATTGCATGCGTGTCTCTTATTTTCACATTCCATGTGGTTGTTGCATTGCATGCTGTTGATCATGGTTGTAGTGATGTCGACATGTGGAAGTTGAGGTTGTTGTTGTGGGATGCATTGTCATGAGTGTATGACTGGTTACATGTTGTTTTATGTCGCTTACATGTATCATTTTTGTTCACTTGGTTATATTCTTGTATGCTTGGTTACATTCTTTTATGATTGGTGATCTAAATGTTGGGAAAAATTGTTAGTGTTATGAAAGATCCCTCATTAGTATTAAAAATGTGTTTAGGATCATCTCAAATTAGCCAAATTGTGAAGGATTATGTGTCAATTATTGAGTGTCTTTTATGAGAGAATTATGAGATTAATTAGCTAGTTAAAACACATATACAACAAATAAATTTTAGAGAAACAAAACACAAAAAACTCATAACACAAAGATGATCAAATAATTTATCCCTCCTAGGCTACATCTCCTTAGACCTGCTTCAATGGCTAGGTGCTCTTTGGATTAATGATCAATTATCTTATTACATGCACCTGCAGTGCTCCAATGGCTTCAAAGCCTACTCCATTGGATTCAGAAGACCCAAAAACCCCAAAAATGACTCTCCAAGCTCTGTAATTGGACTTCAGCTGATCTAGGTTTTATCTCCTCTCCCGGTGACCCTAGGCTTCCTTAATCTTCAACGTAGAAAAATCACATATAGAAGTGCCTTTTTGCCTCTGAAACCTATTCCATTGTGTTAATAGCATCCAAATCATCTAGGAATGACTCTTTTTGAGCCAAAATTGGTCTAAAACTTCCAAAGTTATGGTTTCTTCAGTTTTTCTTAGGAAATCTCCACTAAATCTAGAAAAACTCTAGTTAAATCTGCCAAATTTGGAGTTAGCTCCAGATTTGTTGGATCCGCCAAAAGATCCACCAAACTAATCCAAAATAAATTAACTGATAAACACATATTAATTAGCACTAATCTCTCTTAGTGCATTAATCTGGCAGTTAGCATAAAATGCTAGCAGTTAAGGTTTACAGTGTTGGTCACATGTGGTGGTCAAGGTTAAATATAGTGGTTAATCCTACCTCCCAATCCGTTGGTGGTTAAAAAATTGGTCACATGGAGGTTAACCGTTAATAGTTAATGCTAGTGGTTAACTCCAAACTTCAACGACATTACATTTAATTACAAAGTGCGCCCTTAGTTGGTTAAGACGTAATGTTGTGACATAGTGGTAGTGCGTTGGGATTGTGTAGGGGAGGTCATGGGTTTGACTCCCTGACTTGCCATAAACTTTTGTGTGACCTTTGAGAGGGCACCTGGTGGCCTCTAGGCTTGCCATGTGTCAACCTCTCATTGTTCAGCCAAAATGCCTTTAACAAATAATATGCCGACACTTGTCAAATCTGGATTGAGCCACTTGTGGGAATATTTTGGGAATATTCCCAAGAATATTATTTTTTCTTACTGGGTTGTACGTATGCCTAGTCAACATCCTAGTCACAAAATTTTGCCTGTTTGACCAAATGAGCAGTAGGCTCTAACTTTCTCATATGAACTATGTTTTAAGTGAAATGAGTTGTGTTGGGATCATATCATGGAGACGGATGCTGTCGTTCAAGTTTTGATTGATTCTGAGAACTTTTATTTTGAGAAAATTTTTGCCCCTAATCCAGATTTTGATCACTCCTTCCCACTAACATGCTTTTGGACCCACAAAATCTAGCTATCTGATGAGAGTTGAATACTATTCTCCTTCCCAAGTTTTATCAATTGATTCTACTTGAAAAGATATCCATGACAACCACTTGGGTTCACTAACACGCATTGCCTTGCAAATGGCTTGGAACTTCAACCATCGTTCTCCTTTTGCTACTGACCCAATCCAACACTTGTTAGATGCTCACTGATTAAACACCCTATTGTACCAAAGTGATCCCTAGATGCTTGGAAAACTGATTGATGGCCTTCCCACTAAGAATCATGTTCCTCCTTTGCAACACATGCATTCGATGCAAGCTTCTCCTTGGAAACCACTTTTCCAAGTTAAGCCCATTTGAGTGAACTACAACAATGAGTTCCAATATTAGTGATAACAAGAAAATAAATGGCCAATATTTTAACTCCACGGTTCCAAATTCTACATCTGGAAGAATGCATTCGCCATCTCTTTTGCTTCTTGGCGTCAACACATCAAATCACATTGTAGACCATTTGATATTTTTACAAGGGCTGAAGTTTTTTTTGCCATTTTTTTCCACTTTCACTTCTTTATTCCATCATCCTCCAATATTAACATGCTTCTCATGTCATGATTTGAGAATGAAGGCTAATCATGAGGCTCTTGCTCAAGCATGGACCTTCCAACATCCTACGAAATCTCGTCACAAGAAACACCATTAACCTTGGAAAACACTCATGCAAGGATATAACTTGACGACCTCTTCCTTTTTCTTCTTCAAAGCAACAAATGTCACATCATGTGAACATCGCCATGTACTCTTACATCTTTGTGTATAAACATCTTGGTGTTTAATCGATGGTTTACTAAACACAAGTCAACAAAACATGCTTCTTCAAAGCAACTGACTTTCAAATTAAGCAAAGGATGTACAACAACTTGACAACTTATAACAAGAATTCTGCATTCTCATGAAACAATTCTTCACATCTCCCTTCCATCTTTGGAGACAAAATAAACTCATCCAAGTTGATATAACATACATGCAACAATCAATCAGCCACACAAGCTAACACTCATGCATGTGAAAATGATCAACATTCTCAAGTTGACAACATACATGTTAACAAAGCAATTAACCAACACAAGTCAATCACTCATGCATATTCAAGCATAATGAAACTATTAAAAATTCCATTGTTCACATACACAAACTCTCATGCATGTATAACAATTGTCAACTCTCTCACAAGTATAATCACAAGTACAATAATCCTATTGGTATGTACAAGTACTTAAAGAGGTGAAATGACCAAATTTTCTGTAATAAAGTGAGTCAACATACTCCAATTTCGGACACCTTCCTGGTGTAAACATGCAAGTTTAAGAATGCAAAATGAATGAAAATTTGTAGTTGCAAATTTCCATCTTTGTTGCATCCAAGTGAGTCAATATAACTCTACTTTTCCAACATCTTGCTTCATGCAATATGTAGCATACTTTCAGGAGAAAATAAATGCGTCCAAATAACAAGGGAATGCATCAATAAGGCAATATTTTCATCAATTATCAAAAGAAATGCAAAGCCTTAATCGGTTAAGAAATCTAACCATATCTTTCCAAACCATTTCAATGGCACTTCTTTCAGTTGCACTTCATCATGTATATCATCCTGACCCACATCAATTATGGAATCCTCTTTTCCATTCTTGCCAAAATCTCTATCCACCTTATTCAAATGTTGTGGATGACTTATTGGATGCAAAGTCCAACACTTGTTTACAATATGTCCCTGCTTATGGCAATGAGTGCAAAATAAGTGCATCTTCTCTTCAACATGGCTTCCATTATCCAATGGACCTTTGGCTTTCTGTTTCTTTTGTTTTGAAATTTTCTTGTGTATGTCTATCCTCTTCCAACAACTCGAAACAGAATGGTTGTTCAAACCACAAAAGGAACATGTAAATTTTCTCCATATCTTCTGTGAAGATTTACCATGTTTATCATGATCAAAAGAAACTTGATTAAAGGAAGATTTATACCTTGCACATTCACCTTTGTCGCCTTCTTCAGGAGGTGAATTTGATGAGGTAGTGTCTCTCTTCATAATACTAACAATGGTTTCAATGATGTTAGAGTGTTCAACGTCCTCTTTTTTTCCATTTCCACTAGTTGCATGCTTATGAGCATCTTCTTGCAAAGTGGGTATAAAACTTTTGCATTCCTCATGAACACAAACTTCACAAGCTTGAGGTAATGACAAGTAATGAAAGTCCTTCATGGAACACCTTCATGTGCCTCCTTGGCTTTGGAGAATTCTCCATCATTTTTTCCAAAACCAAGACCCAAATACTAAGGCCTTTCCTAAAAAATAATTGGCTCAAGTATGCCTTGTGCATGTGTGCCTAACCCTTTATCTTCATAACCCATCTTCATCAATAATTTGGACCCTATTCCTCTAGTGTGTGTTTCAAAAGCACCAAAACATTCATTTTGAGAGGAAATTTAAGATAAAATTGAATTGCATACCTCATTTTCATGCACATACTTGGCTAGGGTTTCCTTGGCATCATGGAGTTGAATCTCCATCCCATGCATCTTTTCAAGAAACTCTTGCTTCTCCTCCTTCATGGACATCAACTCGTCTTGAAGTATAGTGTTCTCCTTCCTATCTTTATACATCTCTTGCACCATATCTCTCATGATGATAATCTCTTGAAACATCTCTTCATCAAAGTGTCTTGCTAAGGAAGATGAATTAGAAACATCAGTTTTTGAAGCTGCCATCGCATTTGTACACAGTTAAATTCTCCTTGCACAAATACAAAACCAATAGCTAATTTTCTAGCTAACCTTGGAAAACCATCTCAAGGTTAAAATGAGCTTACATTTCTCTGATACCAACTTTATCTGAGTGTTGGGAAAACTTTTTAATGCTATGCAAGATCCCTCATTAGTATTAAAAATACGTTTAGGATCGTCTCAAACTAACCAAATTGTGAAGGAGTTTGTGTCAAGTATTGAGTGTATTTTATGAGAAAATTATGAGATGAATTATATGTTTAAAAAACATATACAACAAGTAAATTACAAATAAATAAAACACAACAAACTCATAACACAAAGTTGATAAAGGAGTTCACCCCTCTTGGGCTACATCTCCATGGATCTGCTTCAATGGCTAGGCCCTATTTGGCTTAATGGCCAATTCTATGATTACATGCACTTGCAATGCTCCAATGACTTTGAAACCTGCTCCATTAGATTCAGAAGACCCAAAAACCCCAAAAATGACTCTCCAAGCTTTGCAATTGGACTTCAGTTGATCTAGGCTTGACCTCTCCTCCTAGTGCCCCTAGGCTTCCTTAAACTTAAACGTAGAAAACTCACGTATATAAGTTCCTTTTTGCCTCTGCAACCTATTCCATTATGTTCAAAGCATCCAAATCATCTAGGAATGACTCTTTCTGAGCCAAAATTGGTCGAAAAATGCCAAAGTTATGGCTTCTTCAGTTTTTCCTAGGAAATCTCTACTAAATATGGACAAACTCCAGTTAACTCTGCCAAATTTGGAGTTAGCTCTGGATTTGTCGGATTTTCCAAAAGCTCCACCAAACTAATCTGAAATTAATTAATTGATAAACACAGAGTAATTAGCACTAATCCTGCTTAGCGCATTAATCTGGCGGTTAGCATAAAATGCTAGCGGTTAAGGTTTGCAATGTTGGTCACATGCGGTGGTCAAGCTTAACTCTAGTTAATGCTACCTCCTAATCCACCAGCAGTTAACAAATTGGTCACATGGAGGTTAACCATTAGCAGTTAATGCTAGTGGTTAACTCCAAACTTCAACGACATTGCATTTAATTACAAAGTGTGCCCTTAGTTGGTTAAGAAGCAATGTTGTGGCATGTGGTAGCGAGTTGGGCTTGTGCAAGCAAGGTCACAGGTTTGACTCGCTGGCATGCCATAAAATTTTGTATGACCTTTTAGAGGGCACGTGGCAGCCTCCAGGCTTGCCATTTGTCAGCCTCTCATTGGTACACCAAAATGCCTTTAACAAATAATATGCCTACACTTGTCAAATCTGGATTGAGCCACCTGTGGGAATATTCCCTAGAATATTCTTTTTGCTGACTGGGCTATATGGATGCCTAGTCAGCATCCCAGTCACAAAATTTTTCTTGTTTGACCAAACGAACAACATGCTCTAACTTTCTCATACAAACTCCGTTTTGAGTGAAGCAAGTTGCATTGGGATCGTATCACCAAGATGGACGTTGTCATTCAGGTTTTAATTAATTCTTAACACTTTTATTTTTGAGAAAAAAAATTCCTGTAATCCAGATTCCGATCAATTGGTTGCATGTATCATTTGTAAGTTTGGTTTCAAGTATTGTTCGCTTATGCTTGATTATATGCATTCATGTGTGTGTGTGGTTTATTATGCATTACTTATGCATGTTAATGTTTGCATGTGGTCAAGTGTACAATGGTGTAATGGTTGTTGTTGTCATGCATGCGGTCATGGTTTGTGTAATTGATATGGTCATGCATGTGGTCATGGTATGTGTAATTGATATGTTCATACATTGATGAGTGGACTCTAGCTAGAATGATTCTTATGTCTTGATGCACTTATTTGTATATGTTGTTATGTTGTTATGATTAATTTATACATGTATCACGCTAATTTGATGATCTTGTAGATGAGACATCCTCCCCGAGATATGCTAAGGTACATTGGTTAATTGTGATTAGGTTTAGTTGACATGGTATGCCTTGTAGGAAAGAGATCAAATGGTTAGCAAGATGGTAGACTACAAAGACTCTCCCTATGAATCAGATGAGCAGCATGGTGTTGGGTACTCTTTTGATTTGGCAGAAACATTGAGAAGCTTTAAGGAAGAAATAAGGAGTTGTAAGGCAGACAATGACTGGATCATACAGGAACATAAGAAATAAGAAGAGGTTAATGATATACTTCTTCAAAGTTTGTCAGAATTGTAGTGACAAGGGCCACTTCGGATCAGCCATGGACAGGAGGAAATAACTAATGGGGCATATGGTAGTAGGTCTCATGGTGGTCACATTTCATATAGATATGATACTATTAGGGATGGTAGGTTATTGGATACTCCAGATAGGAGAGGTGATGGATATAGTTACTATTCTAGTTCTAGTTTTGATAAAGATCATTATCAACAACGTTATCATCCTTACATGATGAGAGATAGGGGATACTTTCCATATGAGTTTAAGAAATCGAAGTCACCTACTTTTGATGGAGATGTGAAGAAGCCGAAACATGCAGAGGCTTGGATACTTGGGATGAACAAATTCTTTGAGTTGCATAATTACACAAATAACATGAAGGCCAAAGTAGCTATCTTCACCTTGAAAGGTAAAGTAGATATTTGGTGGGAAGATATGAAGTGGGTCAGAGACATCAAGACAGATGACTTGAGTTGGCATGAGTTTAAGAGGCTTTTCATGAATAAATACTTGTCAGAAAGGTAGTATGACAGTAAGGCCAAATAATTCTATGAGCTAAAGATGGGATCAATGACAGATGAAGAGTACATGTCTACATTTCTGGAGCTATTGAGGTATGTGCCGTATCTTAAATATGAGAAGGCTAAATTCAACTATTTGTTAGTGGATTTCCATTAGCATTTAGAGATCGGATTGAGTATGATGAGCCTCAGTCACTTGAGGAAGTTATTGGGAAATTGAATCATTTCTATGTGCAGTCAAAGCATAAGAATGAATCTCACCAAGGTTGGAAAGGGAAAGACAAAGGTGAAGGTAAATGGCAACCAAAAAGAACAAGGCCTTAGAATGCATATGAGAAATAAAATGTGGTAGCACAAAATAGGTTCAATGCATCAAGACATGGACATGGGTCACAACAGCAACATATAGGTGAGGGTATTATTTGATTGGAGTGTTGGACATGTAGTAAGGAGTATCTTAACAGAGATTGTCCACAGAATCAAGGTGGTAGGCCTCAAATATATAGTGTGCAAGAGGAATAGACTATTGGGGACGTTGGCCAAAGCATTCCTCGTATTTATGCAGCATTGGATAGCAAATAGGCATACCATCAGACATCTATCACTGATATGGATAGTAATCTTTGTGATTGAGTTATTTCTATTTTGATTGACCATGGATCTAATTATAGCTATGTTAGTCCTGACTTGGTGGATAAGTGTGGTTTGAGTAAGGAATTGCATGCAGAATATTGGTTAGTGCAGCTGGTTGTAGGTACAAAGAAGTGAGTTCATCATTGGGTAAGAGCTTGTGCATTTGATTTGAATGGTATGCATACTGCAACACATTTGAATGTATTACCATTGAGATCATGCAATATGTTGGTGGGCATGGATTGGTTGTATATTCATAGAACCAAGGTAGATTGTTATGAAAAATCCATTGAGTGTGTTGATGACAATGGGGAACCAAGAGTCTTACATGGAAAGAAGAAATCCACATCAGTTAGGATGGTGAAAACTATTTAGGAAAAGTGTAGTCACAAGAAAGGGTGTATCTTATTTTCGATGCACGTTTCTAGTGACAAGGGTAAGGAAGTTGAGGATGCAGATGTTTTGAGCAAGTACCCAGTTCTACAATAGTTTTAGGATGTATTTCCTGAGGACATTTCGGAGTTTCCACCTCACAGGGAGGTAGACATTTCTATTGAGTTAGTGCCAGGGGTAGCTTCAACATCAAAGGCACCTTACAAGATGAGCACTCTAGAGTTGGTTGAGTTGAGGTTGCAATTAAAGGGAATGTTGGACAAAGAATACATTAGACCAAGTGTATCACCTTGTGGTGCATCGGTATTGTTTGTAAAAAAGAAAGATGGAACTCTTAGATTATGCATTGACTACATGTAGTTGAAAAAAGTGACTATCAAGAAAAAGCATATGTTGCCGAGGATTGATGACTTGTTTGATCAGTTGAAGGGAGCAGTAGTTGTAGGTTTCCCGTACAGAAATTACCTGCATACGAATTCTAAATCACAGGAAAAATAAAAATGCGAGAGCATAACACATAAAACACATATACACAGAGATTTCCCACTGGATCCCAAAACCGAGACTGCTAGCTTGATTTTTCATTATATTCCTTTCAATGTTACAATACATATTTATACATGCAGAAGCATCCAATACCATGGACCGAAAAACCATCACATCCAATACCATGGACCAAAAAA
>APFE031125546.1:268730-283066 GCA_000404065.3 Pinus taeda | reverse complement strand
GTCCAAAACCATGGACCGAAAACCATAGGTAGGTTCGCCCAACCTAATATAGGGTCCAAAAAAAAATTTCTCGGGGTACTGCCCCGAACCCCATAGAGGGGGGCTACCCACCCCCCTCAAACCCCCCGGACAAGGGGGGCTGCTGCCCCCCTTGTGACCCCCCCGCTGCGCAATCGGCGCAATGAAGGGGGGCTCCGCCCCCCCTCTAACCCCCCAGTTCACTACGTAGGTTAGTCGTGGAAAGAATATAACACAACCCAACAGTAGTGTTCTCAAAGATTGATTTGAGATCTAGATACCATCAGCTAAGCATCAAAGAGGAGGAAATTTACAAGATAGCTTTTTGGACCAGGTATGGGCATTATGAGTTTGTTGTAGTTCCATTCGGTTTGACTAATGCTCCAACTACATTTATGTGTTTGATGAATAGTGTGTTGTGTCAATATTTGGATAAGTTTGTTATTGTGTTCATTGATGACATATTGGTATATTCTAAAAATGAGGAAGAGTATGTTGAGGATTTAGGTACATTGTTGAGGTTATTGAGGTAGAATCAGTTGTATCCTAATCTCACTAGGTGTAGCTTCTTTCAGAATGAGGTACACTACTTGGGGCATGTTGTATCCAATGAGGGAATTGTAGTAGATCCAGAAAAGATAAGGGCAATCATGGAATGGGTAGCTCCTAGAAATGTAGATGAGGTGAGATCCTTCGTGGGATTGGCAAGTTATTATAGGGGGCTCATCAAGAAATTCTCATAGATTTCTTATCCTATCACATCATTGTATAGGAATAATAATAAGTTTGAATGGATAGAGGAGTGTGAGGCTAGTTTTGAGCAACTTAAGAAGTTGTTGGCACATGCGCTAGTGCTATAGATTGCAGATGTATAAAAAGAGTTTGTAGTATGCACAAGTGCTTGCAAGAGAGGACTTGGTGGAGTCCTTATGCATGATGGACAGGTGGTATGCTATGAGTCGCAGAAAATAAATGAGCGCAAGAATAACTAACCGACGCATGACTTGGAGTTAGCAATGATCATACATGCATTAAAGATGTGGAGGCACTATCTTTTGGGCAGGATGTTTGTACTTATGAGTGATTACATTAGTTTGAGGTATTTGTTTGACCAGCCGAATCTGAAAGCCTGACAGGCTAGATGGTTGGCCATGATCAATTAGTTTGAATTTGAGATCAGATACATCAAATGAAATGAGAACAGGGGTGTAGATGCTCTTAGCAAGTGGGTATAGGTAAATCACTTAGCAGCTATGAGCTCCTATGGGATAGACTTACAGGATAGGATCTTGCAAGTAGGTCAGCAGGATGTCAAGTATATGGAGATTGTGCACATGATGCAGCAGAGTAGTACATGTACAAGTGATAGTATAGGTACAAGTACATGTATCGGTGGTAGTATAGGTACAGGTACAAGTGGTAGTATAGGTACAAGTACAAGTGACTATACAGGTAGTGGTACAGGTGCAGGTGCACATGATGTTGACTATTTTCTTACAACAAACAGATTGGTTAGATTCTGAGACATGATATATGTGCCAGACAATAGTGAGCTCAAGAAAGTGATCTTGAGAGAGTTTCGTGCAAAACCATATTCAGGTCACCCAGGTTATCATAAGACATTGAGCGCAATAAAGAGATTTTATTATTGGTCGAATCAGAAGAAGGATGTCATAGAGTTTGTGGCTAGGTGTTTCGATTGTTAATGTTTGAAGGCAAAGTTTAAGCATCCAAGTGGACTATTACAGCCGATTGCAATTCCAGAGTGGAAATGGGAAGACATTTCCATGGAATTCATCATAGGTTTTCTAAGGATAATGAGACAACATGATTCCATCATGGTTTTTGTGGACAAGTTGACAAAGGTTATGCACTTCATTCCAGTGATGTCTACATTCTCAGCTAGCAATGTAGCACATGTATTCATTAGAGATGTGGTAAAATTGCATGGCATTCCAAAGAATATTGTGTTAGACAGGGATGCAAAGTTCACTTCTAAGTTCTGGAAGGATTTATTTGCAGGTTTGGGCACAAAGTTGGCCTTCAGTACAACTTATCATCCGCAGATAGATGGACAGACAAAGAGGGTCAACAGGATATTGGAGGACATGTTGAGGATGTACGTGATGCATCAACAACGGAAGTGGGAAGAGTATATTCCCTTGTTTGAGTTCACATATAACAATGGTTATTAGAAGTCATTGTGGGTGAGTCCTTTCGAGGAATTGTATGGACAAAGTTGTAATATACTCCCATCAACTGGAGTGATCCAATGAACATGGTACTTATTGGAACATATATGTTTGCAGACATGGAACAAGAAATGTGGGTTATAAAGAAGAATCTAAAAGAAACATAGGATAGGCAGAAGAACTACACAAATCGAAACAGGTTGTTCAAGGAGTTCTAGGTTGGGGAATAGGTGTACTTGCACATAAAACCAAAGAAGAGCTCCTTTCGGATTGGATCATGTGGCAAGTTGGCACCACAGTTATTTGGACCCTTCAATATCATTGGGAGGTTTGCATCAGTAGCCTATCAACTTGCATTTCCTCCAACAATGAAACTCCATGATTTTTTCCATGTGTCATTGCTTAAGAAGTATGTTAAATATATTGATCATGTGATTGACTGGTCTGTATTGTAGGTGGAACTAGATGGAGAATTCCAACCAGAGCCTCAGTGTATATTACAAAAAAAGGTGCTCATTCTCTGGAACCAAGAAATCAAGCAATTTAAAGTGAAGTGGAAGAACTTTGGTCCCAATGAAGCTACATAGGAGATGCTTGATAAAATGCATACTATGTATCCTTCCTTGTTTTCGGTTGAGGAAAAGAAGTTTTGGTATGGTGTTTTGGTATATGTCTTTGATATATGTTTTGGTACATGTTTGATGATGTTTTGGTATATGTACATATGTATATGGATGTAAATACTACCATGATCTATGCTATAAATATTTAGTAAGCAGTATGGGTGTCATGTCATTATGTTGTCATATTGGTATGCTTTTCGGTAGGGTGATCATTGTAATTACTGCATCAAGATATGTTATAAGACTCCATGGGTAGTATGTTTGTTTTCAATGGTTTTTCTAAGGTATAGGTGTGGTTGAACACTGAGGACAATGTCCCCCAATTTATTCAAGATTTTATCAAATAGGTACTAAAAGGAGGGAAAGACTAAAATTAACTGTGAGAAGAGAGTTTTTCTTTCGACATTGATGGCCAGAGAAATTTGTCCTTGCAAGAAATAATGGAGTAATTACTCTGAAAATATTCGATTTCATTTGAATTTAAAGGTACAAACCATATGATGCCTAAAAAAATTCAAGTTTACTCACAGTCTAGGTTAGCATCTATTACATTATCTGGAAAACCATCAAATTGCAATTAGCTTATCTAAAAGCTCGAGAGTTCTTTGTTCTAGAAAGAAACAGAGAAGTTAGCCATTACTCTAAGTAGCATTGTTCACTTAGTATGGCATAAAACACTGATTTGTTTTTAGTTTCAAAAAGCTCAGTTACATAACCTAAGAACCATTCAAGTAATTTGTTCATAATCTACTAATTGTGGTTTAATTATGGGGAGGATGGCGTTCTAATTAGCTTCATTTTTTTCAGAGCTCATTTCTATCATTGGAAGACTATAAGTTCATGTTAAAAGTTTAACTTTCCAAGGTAGTATCTCTAAACCTGCTCATCTAGAAGTAGCTAATAGTTAGGAATTCCATAAACATAATGGAGTTTCTATTTGTCTATTGTGATATCATGCCTCCTACAAGTGCACTTAATAGTGAAATCCTGCAAATATAATCTATGCTACTCTTGGTGCCATTAAAACAATGCAAGATTATGAATCTTGATAGTCGACAATAGTAAAGTGGATGACATCAATCCAAAACTAAACAAGCTAGAAAAAACAAGAATGGATTTTCACTTCTCATCTATATAGGGATTTTCAAATTTCAAACTTAATTAGGTATGTGGTGGACAAAAAAGCACCTATATGAAGGGAAAGAAAACTTCCATCAGTTATAACTTCCTTTGAGGTATAGGCTCAACAAAACAAAAATACCTCACAAGCATTAGATATCCTTGAAGGTAGTGATTCAATTACACCTTCTAGTACAACTAACTTATTGCAAATTCACTCTAGTCACTAGCCATGCATTTTCTTTTCATTCATTTCTCTTAAGATAAGGACTCATGGCATGAAGGGAATAGCTAGAAGAAATTATGGTAAGGTTAAATGCCTGATAAGAACTAAGCTAAGACTACAGATAGACACCAAGAGGGCATTGGTACACTCAGGTAAGTTATAAATTTACCTTCTAACTCAAGTAACCATGATTCAATTGCTTAAGTTGTTCCGCTATTGGTAGAATTGTTCTAGCAAACTTCCAAGCTAGCCATCCCTATGGGCCTCATTCCAAATATTCCTAAACCAAACATCACTATTGGGTTTCTACTAGTAGGATTGGATGCCTGCGGACACCCATGAGCCAATGAAACTTCATATAGGGCATCCTCTAACATATAAATGGTGGAGATAGAATTGCTTTCTTATTCAATGCTACAGGCATCTCACTCTGCCTTTAGTCACGACACACCACTTTGCTCTAGAGAACTAGATAGAATGGCATCTCGTATTATTTAGCCACAATATTATTGTACTATATTTTTGTTATCCATTAGATTGTATCTAGAAATAGTTTGTAGATGGACATATCAAATCTATTTTCTCATAGAATATCTCTATAAGCTCCCCACATAGAGTATTCAAACAATAATTCACAAAGAAATAAAATAATTTCCATTCATGATTTTTTTTCCTTCATAAATATCAGAGCACATATGCCCTGTGATAATTGTTGTCTGCAGAAGATCACATTCTCAATGTTTGTGTGGAAGGAGGAGGCCACTCTGGCTTCATGGTTCCAAATTGCACATAGGCTGAGTTGGAGTGGAAGTCATTTGGTCATTAGGTTAGAGAACTCTCACCTAATAATGTGTGTGGAGAAGACATGTGATCACTTTGTGTGGAGAGCATTTTTATGTGAGGTCAAGCTTTATGTGGCACTTCCATTGTTAAGGCTGTTGGTCATGGCATTTGAGTGGTCACATTATAGTCACAATGGAGGATGCCCACAGTAAGGGTCACATTTGCATAATGGTCATCGAGAATTTCCAATCACAAGGAGCCACTCATGATTAAAACAAATCCCAAGTGTTCATACTACTTCTCTAGTTCATCAAGTGAGAAATCAGCCAAAGAGTATGGTGCCTAAGTTCGATTAAATATTGCATCTTTCACATGGAATTTTTTAGGCTATACATTGCAATTTAGTTTTCTATGCTTATAATTACAAGTGAATCCAGGAGGATGCAAAAAAATATTCTTGGAAAGCCTAAAGTCATACCATTTCCTAGAAGTTCCTTGCCGAAAAGAGCCAATAGAACCTCTGAAATCGAAACCCATTTATACATGAGGTTTTTGCCAAAGAATTTAAATTTTAGATACAGTGATACACATAACAATACCATAGATGTCGAACTTACATATTATTTGTAAATGTAGAGGCTGTGTATTTGATATTTTAGTTTGTTCTAGGAGATAAGAAAGATGGTTGTTTCTAGAGCCAAACACATAACAAAGGATAAGGAATCATGATCGACAAATAGTGAAAATGTCAATCATACAAATGAATGGCATGTGAAGCAACATATAGATTCGTATTTGAAAATAGCGGCAAAGCTTTAAAAGAACATAGAACATGTTCTTTAGGGCATACAAAGTGTGGGCTCAAATCAGGGGATTGAACACATTTATAGAGAATATCTCTAGTAATGTGTTACAATGGTAGAAGAAGAAAGATGCTAAAGTTTGAAATTTTGAATCAAGGATGGAAATCAGGACAGACAAGTAGTGCATCCATAATGGATGATAATAGTGAGGAGGACATACATAGTAATCTAATAGAAAGTAGCAAATCTGAATATCGAAGAATAGCCAATCTCCATCAGGGATTGAGGCCTTTATTTATTCGATTCACATATCTCCTGCAGACGGAAATGGGATTATTAAGGCCTCAGTTGCAGTTCACTGTGTGGCTTTGATGAAAATATGGAGTGCATCAATGCATACATACCTTCACACCTTGTGTTTTCTACAACATGTTCCCTGGGATGGGGTTTGGCATGCAAGTAATTGACTGAACATTGGTTTTAGGGAGTGGGTTCTTAAAAATATTAAGGGATTCCTCCCTCATTTGTACATGGTTGTACCTATTGATTCAACATTTTTTCCTAGGTTAGCCAATACTTTTCTGCACAACACAGGGAATTTGTATTAAAGAGGGAAATGAGCTTAATCCCAATTTCCTCTGTGTATCTTCACCCCATTATTTTTGTGGTGCAATAGAGCTGAAATAGGATCCACAAGTGTGACAACCTACAAGGTTTTTGCATTTAGTGGCAGTCTTTACATAGATCTTTTTTCTACAGTTCATGGCTATTGTGTCCTATGTTGGCCTCCCACAACAATCACATTGTTGCTAGTCATCAACAGAGTCTCAAATAAAATGACAATGTACATGGGTGTTAAAATTGCATTCAGGATCTTCACTTCTCTATTTGACAATGCCTTTATATGTAAAATAATTAGTTAGACTGAATTGGCCAACTGTCACATGTCATGCACAAAACACATGCAAAATCAAGAGCTTATTTTCAATTACAGGTAGTATCCTTCACTACCATAGACACCAATGTGCATGTTCATACAATTGAGCACTCAAACTCTCATTTTGATACCATGGTTAAAAGACAATGCATATATAAGGTAGATAATTAGTACCTAAGAGATGGTTTTAACTTCTTGAATGATGCCCAAATGAGGGGAGAGTCTCCCCTATATATGGAAATTAATACAAGAAATTGGTCACTAATTTTATGGCCTACGCATAAACTGTGGGAGTGAGATCACCAAGACCTGCTCCATGAGGCAGTTGTTTAGGCTACAAAGAAACACTAAAATATTCTAGTATTGATGGCAGTCGTCATAACAACACAATTGTTGGGAAACCAACAAAGATGCTTGCCATATCTGCTTAATAATAAATGAACTGGATATCTTAAAATCTTTGAGCTCACTACGCAACGTTCATATTGCTCTGGTATATCTTCTACATGTGTGATTACATGTGCAATTCTATACAAGTATCTCTCAGGTCACATTTCTGCCTATGGCCCTGATAACCCATTTTTACACTGACTCTATCCCTTGAATACAAATATCTATCTGTCCAATCCTTCTATCCTCTCTAGACAACAAGTAGAGCTTCAAGAAAAACAACAATAGGTTAATTTTCTTCCCTTTCTACTTCTCCCAGAGAAGGGTCAAAAAAACATCTTCCATTGCTAGCATCTTGCACTACGAATTAGAGAGGAAGAGTAAAACCATGACTTGCAGGCTTGCAACCAGGTTTATAAACATGATAGTGATTCAACTTTAAAACAGAACATATGTGCTACCCAACATTGAAGCTTTCTTTCCAACAGGTATTTCCATATGCTACAATTGGATGATTTTCCATTAGATGTCAAGCCACATTGGAAAGCCTTATTGCTCTCTGATGAATGCCCATATTTTCCTTCCCCATAATAGCTCTAACAACTTTTGCAAAAATGTCAAATCAACACATAGCTCTACATCTTTAACAAAATCATAAGATAGGTTGTATATAACAAAGTTACATGATAGGTTGGAAGTGAGAATTGAGCCATCAACAAAATGGTAGCTGCTCTTAATTGAGAAGTGAGTTCCTAAAAAAAAAAAGTTGAGTTCAACAAGTGCAAAAATATATCCTAGAGCATTGACCACAACAACATATAAATAAGTGGCCAAAGGAAACCTTATCCAGTGGACTGGTGAAGCAAACCAACTACTGATAGTTGTCCATTAACGCAAAGTAGTAGAGGAATTTAAAGAACGTGTTTTGACTGCTTCAACCATCATATCATATCAAGAATTGAAGCCAACTAAAATTTGTTTTATGCGTTGTCAAAAAAGGACCTTTTACCTATTCTTGTTTACCCAAGTTCTCTTGGAATCAGTCTTCAAGCTATCTATTGGTAGGCCAACTATTCCATGCTATCTATTGGTAGGCAAACTATTCCATGCTTCGAGTATGCATATATACGAAGCAAACCTATTCTTTCTTCCTTTCTAGCCAGAAATCTATGCTTAAGGTTCTTTGTAAATGCTGGGATCGATGTCGGTGTACGATGGGATTTGTTAGCTAGAATTTACAACAAGTAAGATATTTACTAATATCCAAGTGCTTGGTTGGTTGAAGTAATACTCTCTTGGGAGATAACAATATCACCATGGATGAAATGGCTTTTGACAAAACCTCTTTTCTTAATGGTTGAATAATTCAGTGAGTTGTATGCTTGATGCAAGTAGCCACATTAATAAAAGTGATAATATTATTGACCTCAGAACTAAAAGACATACAAAATGATTTATAGACACAAATACCCCTCCAGGAAGTTTAAACTTCAAACAAATCCTTTAAATGTCTTGGTTACAAATGCCACAAGAGAGTCTATGAGTCATCAATGATTTGAATGCCTTGAATCTTCACAATGTGGGAGGCTTGTGGGGTTCAAACTCTCGTTCAATAGTCTTGTCAGAAAATTTCCCAATCAAATATGCATTCCAACTTCTATGGCTCACATGAATGTTAAAAGGAATTTTCTTATGGGATTTTTCCTAACGAATTGGGGGACTATGAAAACCTGCAGTTTATGGATGTGGGCAGTAATTTGTTCTTTGGGTCTCTGCCTTCTAGGCTTCTTAGTTTGAGAAATATCGAATACTTGGTTGTAGGGGAGAGAAGATAAGATAATATAAGATAATTATATTTATGTCTAGCTATTGACCACAAAGTAGGTCAAAGGGACTATTGAGTACAATGATGTTCATACAAAGCAGGAGAACCAAACAGTCTCCTATACAAAATATAATGTATGAAACATGGGCTTTATCTTCGAATCCTTGTTTTAGGCCCCTGATTGTGCCTTCCCAACCCCACCAATAGCTAGGATTCCCTCCATGCACCAATACATAATCCAGCTGGAAAGCTTGATTAATTGATGGTAGTACCCCTGATACGGCTATCTTTACTAGGGATGAGGCTCGTTTCCATAGCGCAATTTCCTGACATTTCTAACCCACCCAAATATATCTCCTTTGGTTAAGCACCTATTTGTGCTTGTCTAGAAGTATTTTGAAGTTTCTCAGAGAGATGGAGGGCTTGGGTATGGGCCATGACCCAGTAGTGTGGACAACCTTGTGCACATTCCCGCGGTAGAAACAAATCAACATGACTAGAGACACGAAGAATCCAAACTCATGAATTCAACCAAAAGAATCAAATCATACGTGCAGTCATGGGTTAAATTTGGCAGGTACCCTTACCCATCATGGAATATTTTTATGATAGTTTATTTTTAAACTTCCCTTCATAGAAATTTTAATATTTACTTTTACCCTGCATAATATTTTCATATAAAAACATAATCAATGAAAATTCATCATTTTCTATTCATTATCAATGAGATAAAAAAATTTATGAAAAGGATAAGGATTGTCAATTTGCTAGTTAGCTAGTGCCTTTAAAAATGAAGGATTCTAAAATAACAAAATCACAAAAACTATGCTAATTCCTTTCTTCATAAACATATTTTAAGATAAAAGAATTAAACCCTTGCAAATCAAAAACATATTTAGGGGAAATAGAATTAAACACTTGAAAACACTGAAGTATCAAACATAACTTTATGAGAGTTGAAATTACAGTTGGAGCTCATATACTCTGAAAGCAGATTTGTTGAAATAGGATGTCATGTCCCGAATCCGGTGAATTGGACACGATTCGTGCCAATTCGTGCCCAGAAATCGGTACACGATGTGTCTGATTGGGACACGATCAAATCTGCATCGTGTCCCAATGAAAATGATAAAAAAGAACAGTAATTTCACCTTTTTATGGCTGCGCAGGTCAATTTTCTGTATACGTGTCCAGAAATCAAGTCACGATGCGTCCGATTGGGACACAATTGAATCTACACATGTCCCAATCGAACACATCGTGGCCTAATTTCCGGACACGAATTTGGAAAAAGTGACCCATGTGGCCATAAAAAGGCGAAATTATTGTTGTTTTTATCATTTTCACTTCTCTCTTTTCCAGTAAGTTTTTTGTGGCTTTTTTTTTAGGGTTTTGGAGCAAGGAGCAAAGGGTGTGGGAGCATTTTGAAGGTGTTAAAATTGGAAACTAGGGCCAATCTCCATGTGGGTCATCTTATTTATGGCAACTGATATTTTTATTAGATCCCTCTCATCGAGAGGTGTAGTATTGATCTAAAGATCATCCGATTCCAATAAGTATTCATGGATATATGTATTTATTTGTGTTATGGAACAATTTGTCAAGGTCGGACAACAACCAAATAACCCCCACATGTGCTCAACGTTTAGTATAAAAGGAGATGACTTAAGTGTCATTTCACACACTTCACTCTTGATATCTCTCCACTCACTTTGGGTTTTAGTGGAAGATAAATCTAGGAGGATGAAGCTCTAGATGCAGGAGGAAAGAAGTTTAAATAAGCTACCCTAGTCGTAGTCCTAAAGGATGCCCTAGCCGCAGTCCTAAAGGATGCCCTAGTCACAATCCTAAAGGATGCCTTAACCATAGTCAATAGAATGTCTTGGCCACAACAAAGGAAGGTTTGTTTCATGGGTCTTTTGGAAGGCTGAGGTGTTGTAAGAGAGGTTGAGGTAGCTCCTTTGAGGGTCGAGACAAGGGCAGAATGTTTCAGGACAATGTGTAGGTATTCTTAGGTGCCCAACTCTTGGTGGAGGGCAGTGTAGGCTCTTATGGTTAAGACACAAGCCATACAAGTTGTTTGGAGGGCAACGTATGGTGGTTCGAGTGGGTTGTAGGTGGTAGCGGAGGTATGTGGTAGGCCGCAGGCCTAGTCACTCCAAAATAGGGCAGTGTGGAGGTGTATTGAGGTTGTTTCTACCCAAAACAATAATGAGGGAAGCCACCACTTCTCCAAGGGTAGACCACACCTAAGGAGGATTGTATTGGTGACTGATTAGAGGCTTATATACCCTAACCAGTCATAGTCATAACAACAACAAATTTATTCTCACAACTGTTGACTTACAACAGATACATGGTGCCTCAATGTTTCATGGTGGATACATAGGACAACAAGTACATAGTATGGTTCATGGTGGATACATAGGACAAAAAGTACATAGTGCTATAATGGTTCATGGTGGATGCATAGGATAGCAAGTACATAGTGTTGCAATGGTTCATGGTGGATACATGGCACATCTAGTACATGATGCTGCAATGTTTCATGGTGGATACATAGGACATCAAGTACATAGTGTTGCAATGTTTCATGGTGGATACATAGGACAAAAAGTACATAGTGCTACAATGGTTCATGGTGGATACATGGAACAACAAGTACATAGTATGGTTCATGGTTAATACATAGGATAACAAGTAAATAGTGCTACAATGTTTCATGGTGGATACATAGGACAACAAGTACGTAGTGCTGCAATGGTTCAAGGTGGATAGATGGGACAACAGTGTGGCAACATGGTACAGTAGCGACAACATGGTGTAGCAATGGTACATGGGACAGGAGTGTGGCAACATGGTATAGTAGTGGCAGCATGGTGCAACAATGGCACATAGGCCAGCAGGTGCAGCATGGTGTAGCATAGTGAGGTGCATCATGATGATGAGGAGTAGCACAATGTTAGGTGCAACAAGGCGATGGATCACCTTGGAGAATCAGTTGAAGTAGCATGTATTCAAATGAGTTCAACTACCTCATGTATCATCTTCTTAGAGATGATCTATGCTCTTATTTAGATAAGTCAAAGTGTTGACTTCTGTTGTATATGTACTATCTCTATATCTCTCTCTCTCTCTCTGTTGAACTTGTTAGCTTCCTGCTGCAGCAGGTTATTCCTTTCATGAATGGCATTTCACAGGCCAAATATGTCATACTTTGCTTGCTGCAATGCTCCATATTTGCTCAAACAGTCTCCAAGTGAAGAAGGCTACTTCAAGTTCATCCAATTGCCTTCAAATTTTGTAAAGTTATCCCGGTATCACTATTTATTTTTCAGTTAAAGGGAGGTCCAAACAGTTTAATCTTGGTCTCCCTAGGTTTAAATTTCCTGTTTTAGAATATAGAGATTGTAAATCTATCCAAACAGTTTAATCTTGGCAGATTCTTAGATAGGTAGAGAAGCAGAGGAGCCCAACAGCTTAATCTGGGCTCCGGAAGAAATAAAGGTAGTATGTAGATAGGAAAGCATCAAAAGAAAAATGAATGACGGGTTTTCAAGTCTAAGTGCACCCCCAAGCAAAAGAAGAAAAAATGCTAGGCAAATAGGCTGGGTAGGTAGTTCTGAGGTTGTTGAATTGCTGACCAGTTCCAGGTTTTCAGGTATCATATCATGCGGAACATAATTAGCAAGGATTTGTGTGCAAAAAAGCGCAAAAGAGGTATAACTGACTCCCCTTCTCTCTTCTCCTCAATCATTAACTAATTTCCCCAAAAGAGGTCAAGATCTGCTTGACACCTCTTAAGTTCCATCATCTTCATAACACTGGCTTGAGTAAAGATCTGCTTTACTCAAAGTTGTTCCATATTTTCTCCTAAAGTATGGTCCTATCCCCTTGTAACACAGCCTAAGCTCTCCCGAACTTAGCGCTTTCTCTTACCATCTCCATATTAACCACTAACAATATATATTTAGCTCCCTATTCTTCCCATCCCCTTATTAATATTAAGTAAAATCCCCCTACGTAATATCCTCCCCCTGGTTGAAAATACCATAAGAACTCCCGGGAATTGCTCAGTTTATCTGAACCCAGCAAACCCTGACCTCCAAAACCACCTCCCAGATACAATGGACTCCTTCCAAAGTACAAAATCCCTCTGAGGTAATCAGACCCCTTCCGAAACCTCAAATGCCCTTCACACCCACTTACTTGCTCTTTTCTCCTCAAAGCCGTATCGCATCGCAACTTCGCACTCTCATCTTCATGCAAGTCATCACCCATCCGTTCCCTGCCGATGCGATATTGCGATATCGGCTATTGGCGGTTGCAAGCGCCGAGTGTCCAATTCATTCACCTCTCCGTCTCCGCCGATGCGATATTGCGATATCGCCGATTGGTAGTCGCGAGCGCCGAGTGTCCAACCCAATTACCCCCCCGTTCCCTGCCGACGCGATATTGCGATATTGCATCGGAGTCTCTTCATCACATTACCTCCAGTATCTCATCACGTCGCTCTGTACCAGGGACCCACAGCTGACGTCATCCGCCGTACAGCCGACGCCATGCTTACGTCAGCAGCCAGAAAGCCGAAAACTTCGCGCAAGAAGAAAAATCGCACTTCGAAGCTCCAGATCAAGAAAATGAGGAAGTTTCCGATGCACGATTAGCGCGAAGCGTTAATCGCACATCGCTACGGGAAGTAGGCCATTTCGAGGAATATTCAGGGAATCTTCTAATTTTTGAGCCCATTGCGCACCGAAAAAGCCCGAAAATCGCCTGATCGTGCCAAAAGGATCCGGTTTAAAGACAACAGATCAATCATAGAGTTTAAAGTGTATCAGATCAAATCAGCAGGCATCAAGCATGTCAAAGAGTATCAGTCGACGACAGAAGCCATCAATGTAGCGGCAAAGTGTATCAGCGAATATTTTAAGCAGCGGCCCAAAGCAGGAGAACATTTAATATCTTCCAGCAAATTCATAGAAAGAGGGCGAAACTACTTGAAGCTCTCAAATCATAATTATTGCACATTCAATTCACACCAGAGCCGAACTGCAGTCCCCAAAGCACAATCCCTCCAGCAGCACCACATCTGGTCCCCAAGGGCCACCTCGTCACTTGTTCCGATCCAGCTGCCCCCAGCGCAGCCAAAAAGATTTACTTGCATTTAATTCTAGCAGCATTTAGATTTTTGAAGAGATCTAAGCAGACCTATCAAGGTCACTTGTAATGATGTCTCTCCGATATTTTGTTTATAAATACCACCCTAAGCAATGTTGTGAGGGGTTGGTTGGTTGGTAGTAGTTGTTGGTCAGTCTCCTTTCCAGTGTTTTCTCTGAGCAAAGACTCGCACTGTAACTGTCATAATTTCCATAATCAAAGATTGCTGAAAGCATGGATTGCGAAACAACTTGATGTTT
>APFE031125546.1:174979-249818 GCA_000404065.3 Pinus taeda | reverse complement strand
ACATGGTGTTGCAATGTTTCATGGTGGATACATCGAACAACAAGTACATAGTGCTGCAATGGTTCATGGTGGATACATAGGAAATCAAGTACATAGTGCTGCAAGGGTTCATGGTGAATACATGGGACAACAAGTACATGGTTCTGCAACGTTTCATGGTGGATACATAGGAAAAAAAGTACATAGTGCTGCAATGTTTCATGGTAGATACATAGGACAACAAGTACACAGTGTTGCAATGGTTCATGGTGGATACATGGGACAACAAGTACATAGTATGGTTCATGGTGGATACATAGGATAGAAAGTACATAATGTTGCAATGGTTCATGGTGGATACATGGGACAACAAGTACATAGTGTTGCATGGTTCATGGTGGATACATGTGACAACAATGTGGCAACATGGTATAGCAATGGTAGCGTGGTGCGGCAATGGCAAATGGGACAATAGTATGGCAACATGGTACAACAATGGCAACATGGTGCAAATGGAACATGGGACAACTGGTGTAGCATGGTACAGCACAGTGAGGTGCAACATGATGATGAGGAGTAGTATAGTGTTAGGTGTATCAAGGTAATGGATCACCTTGGAGAATCAGTTGAAACAGCGTGTCTTCAATTGAGTTTAGCTACCTTATGTATCATCTTCTTAGAGATGATCTATGCTATTATTTAGATAAGTCAGAGTGTTGAATTTTGTTGTATATGTACTATCTCTATCTCTCTCTCCCTCTCTACTAAACTATTGAAGGACATATAAGAAGAATTGATCAAGGGTTTCCCCACATTGGGGTTTTTCCCTGGCTAGCGCCACATCTTGTGTCCTCTTGTCTTGGATTTTCTTCTGCGATTTATGTTTATGTTCTATCTGCAATTTACTATTATGCAGATATGATTGCTAATCTGGAAAAGATATGAGCTAACTGTGAAAATTTAAATAAATTGCTCTAAGCATAGAACATACCTAAAATTGACACAAGGGGATTCAAGCAACAAGTAAGTGCATTTCCTCTCTATTTTTTTGCATTTGTATTACAACAGTTTGCATATGCATTTCATTTACAAATTTGTGCATTTTTTGTTTATTTTCTTACAGTATTCATGGCTCAATCAAGGGAAGCAGGGAAGGGGAAAAGGAAGGGGAAGAATATCCCCATTGGAGATGCCCCTCCTCCCCCAATTTTATTAAAGTCTGCTGCAAGTATTCCCTCTATTGTAAGTAATGTTGAGGGAATACTTCCTCAATGTAACATTGAGAAATATCCCTTGTGGAAATATGTCACAAGAGAGCAAGGGCCAAGCAGCAAGGTGAAGGGAGGAGGCAATATGAATTGGAGATGCAACTTTTTCCATAGTACTTTCACAAGCACATATTACTGTGTGAAAGGCCATTTTTTTGGCTTTACCAAGTTTTGGAGTTGGAGCTTATACAAAAGTTCCTTTACAAAAGAGGAAAGAAATGGAAAGAGATTTTAAATTTGGTATGGAAAATGTGGCTGCAAAATAAAAATAAAAACCAAGAATGATGACCCCCTTCCATTTTTTAGGAAAGGTAGCAATAAATTCCCATCTATCCAAAAACTATCCTCACATGTATGGATTCATTATTTAAAAACATCAAATCCTACCATGGAAGGGATATAATGGACAACGCATCAAAATTCAAGAAATTAAGATTATCCAGAGCTAAATTCACCTATTTTCTTACATCTTTTCTTCAATTTCCTATATATATATATAACCTAAATCTAGCTCTAGATACATCATTAAGATTTGAAGAATATCTATTGATGCATTTCCTGATGATGGACTCACTTGGTAGTCTGAAACGTTGGGTTAACTAAAACTCTATAACAGGTCATTCCTCCTATCTAAAAACTATCCTTACCTATATGGATTCATTATTTAAAAACATCAAATCCTACCATGGAAGGGATATGATGGACAACACATCAAAATTCGAGAAATTAAGATTATCCAGAGCTAAACTCACCTATTTTCTTACATCTTTTCTTCAATTTCCCATATATATATATATATATATATATATATATATATATATATATAATATATATATATATATATATAATATATATATATATATATATATATATATATATATATATATTATATATAGCCTAAATCTAGCTCTTGGATACATCATTAAGATCCGAAGAATATCTATTGACGCATCCCCTGATGATGGACTCACTTGGTAGTTCGAAACGTTGGGTTCACTAAAACTCTATAACAGGTCATTCCTCCTATCTAAAAACTATCCTCACTTGTATTGATTCATTATTTAAAAACAAATTCCCATTTGAGAGTTCTAGTGTAGGACAAGCAACAAAAATAAAGGCAATTTCACTTGGTCCAATGGACAAGATTTTTCAAAAGGAGAAACGGGAAGAGCTTGATCTCACCATTGCCTTTTTTCTCTATCAAAATTTCATCCTTTAATGTTGCATGCTCACCTCTATTTATTGAGATGTGTCAAGCTCGAACTCAAGGGGCTCCATAAGGGTATGTGGCTCCTAGTTCAGAGAAGCTTAGAACTACATTGTTGAAGAAAGCAAAAAAACAGCTGCAAAAAATGCTTGAGCCTATTGAAGTATCATGGCCAAAATCTGGGATTGTTATAGCACCATTTACCACTTTTGGTATATGTGATGCTTTGTTTATGGCCTAGGGAAACCCCTCCTTCAAGACTTGGTCCAAATATATAAAAAACAATGTTTTATTCCTTGTACGCTACTTTGCCCTGAGCTAAAAGCGTGTACAGGTGGGTCAGTCAATACCCAACCTAGGTATATGTATTAAAACACTTTAAAAAATTAAATTTCCTTAATTATGGGTAGAGTTCATGGGTTTTACCTATTGATTACCTCCTATTTCCCGTGGCCCAACTATTTCCCAACTAAAAAACTAATTGGGAGAGGTATAAATAGACCTCTATGGGAAGGCCTTAAAAGGGGAGAAGAGATAGATTTATTATATTGAGATTATCACTGACTGAGTCTGATGAATCCCTGTGCCTCATGCACTTCCCCAAGCTTCAGGAAACCCTTGTTTCCTTGATTATAGATATCCTTCCTTTTACTTGAGATATGATGGTGTTGGTGATGCAAGAAGATTGTTGAAGGCTGGGATAGGATGAATCTAGAGGATGGTTCCGCTTGGAGCCAAAGAAAGACTCAGGTGAATTCTCTCCTTGTTATTTATAACTTACTGCAATAAAAGAAATGTTGTCTTGTTTCCGAAATTAACTATGTTTATGCATCAAATTATGTTTTAATTCGTATATGAATGTAATTTTGATGTATGACCAATCATTTGTTTGTATGTATAAAGTCAATTTCGTGAACATGCTTTACTTCTATACTTCTATGTATGTTCAAATTGAATGATTTTCAGGTTTGAAGAACATCAAGAGTTGCAGAGGGTCTGAACCCTGAGGGACCTACTCGAATGAAGGAAATCTGGGTACGGTCACTCTTACATAGTTGTATAATATAAGCATCTTGCCTAAGTTGTATGAATATTTCTTATTGTAGTTTGCTTCTGCTCTGTTTGGGTTCTAACCCAAAGCCCTAGGGTACTTCCACCCGAAACAAAATTGGCGACTCCACTGGGGATAACAATCTTTTTATTCCTGGTTTGGTTTGTTCATTCTCAATCAAGGCTCGAGCTCTGGTTTGCTTGTGGTTACAGTCTTATTTGGTCTACTAGACTCCCAGGCCTCAATTCTAATCTTTTAGATCAGACTTTGTTTTTTTATTTTTTCTTGCAAAGATTTGTATACACTCTTTACTTTGTTTATGGTAGCATATACACGCTTGTTTCTGTAAAGTGAACTCGCGTATACGTGATTTTCCTATGTTAGGAGCACGTGTGCACACTTCTGTGTTTGAACACAGTTGCGTATGCAAATTTTGCATTGTTTTTTCAAATATTTCAACCCAGATAGATTTGTTGCCTGGTCTTTCCAGTCTCTATGTGGTCAATTGCTGTCTGAAGAGTTTAATTATTCTTCAAGGTTACTATTTCAAAGTCTCTTCCTCATTGAAAAGATTTGGCCTAGGTTTGCTTCTTTAACAAGTTTGTAATTTGTGTTTTGGCACACAAGACTTCGTCCTGAAGTTCTTGATCATTTTGGTCCTCCAGAACACGAGATTATTTTCAGTTTCAGTGTCATGCCTGAATTTCAAACTACTTGCTTTTCTTTCCTTTGCTTTGTGGCCTCATAGCTCTTCTTTCTTTTTGAAAGTGTTTTTGATGAATTTGGAAGTATTTCTTTTCCTTGCTTCTTGGTCAATTTGTCAAACTCTTTACTTCTATTTGGGTTGTTTTGTATAAGTTGAAGTATTTATGCTCAAGTTTTCATTCATGTTTGAGTTTATAACTTGCAAAGACTCCTTGTGCTCTTTTTTCTATCTTTTAGAGTTTTAGTAGCATTTTGGTGATTTCAAAAAGTTGTTTTGGTTGCTTCTTTAAAAATGAAAAGATCTCAAAATACTTTGTTTTTGTTTTTCTTTTGCCAAGTTTGGTTTATGGCTTCTTTTTGTTGTTGAAAGTGAATTGTGATCTTTTACAATTTGTCCTTCTTGTTTGGAGAGAATTTTGTGTTCAAAATTTGTATCCTCTTCAGTACTTAAGTTGGCTCATTGTTAGTCATAAACAATTGCTTTTGCTTTTTGAGTGTTATTTAGGATCTTGCATCTCCATTATATCTTGTATTAGGGTAGTTTGCATTGTTAAAGCATTCATAGTCTTTTAGATTTTGGGTGTGTGAAGTGTGTTTCAAGAAAAGAAAAGAAAAAGTACTTTGCTTTGTAGAAGTTTCGTAGAACCCGTATAAAGATCTCTTTTCATCGAAGAAAAAATGATTGCATTCATGTAGTTAGTTTTTCATTAATTTGTATTGCGTCATACAAACATCATTGGTTTCACTCCCATCTTTACCCTTGACTTAAAGAGCAACCATTAAAATCAAGTGATTAATTAAAATAAACTAGAACCTTTATGTTGTCATCATAATACACCAACAATTTTAGGTTTATTAGGGCCTTGGATTAGGCGAGAGGAGAGTTAACTCTCCAAGGCCACTCAAAATTACAAAGCATATAAGTTTGATTAATGAGCGAAATCCAAGAGCGTTAGGGAGACTGGAAAAGCTCCGTAACTGGGAGTAAAGCACGAGGGAGAGTGAAGATAAGGATGAGATATACCCCCTTTCTTACTTGTCGGATCCTGCCTCACGACTGTTCCACCCGACTTATGATATGAGTTGGTGACCATAGTTTCCTATCCTAGGGATCACACAGGTGGCTATGGAGGGGAATCCTGTGGCACCTGAGGCTAACGTTGTATCACGTTCAACAGTACTTCTGGAGGGTACCCTTGCGAAGCTTGGGTGCTTGCACCAGCAAAGGCTATTGTTTAGAGTTCAGCATAACTTCCTCTTATACCTTCGCTAGTAGGCTTAGGGCGTAATTACCCCAGCCTATTTTTGGAAGGCCATTGTTATTAACTTTATTGTATTTTGGTGGCTGGTCCTAATCACCCAAAGTGGAAATACTTGAGAGATGTTTGATTTCTGATATCTTTAGGGACTTTTTAGTGAGTGTTCTTTGCTCCTAGTCAGCCTAGCTTTATAATTTTTTGAGTCTTTAAGTAGATCTTTTAAATAATTCAAAGTGGTTGATCGACCATCTCGATGGTCTAGGAGTGATCTAAAAGTAACTCTTGAGTGACCTCAGTTAATGTATTAATGAATGAAGGTATTACAGACTCATGTGCTGGTGTGTGTCTATGTTATTTTAGGCAACAGATCGATCAGATTGCAAAATACACAGACACTAGAAAATGGAAAACAGCAAGAGGAACACAGTAAGCAAATACAAGAACACAACAATTAATAAGGAGTTCACCCTATCCTCCAGGGCTACACTTCCCGTCCAGCTTTCAGTGGTGGCCTTCTTTTATTGTGTCTTTAAAGCATAGATTTACAAAGAGGAGCTCAATTTGAGTCTCCTGAAACAGAATTGCTTGGTAGGGTGGTTCTTGGATTCCCTAAGCCACTAGAGTGCACAGACTCTTTTCCTATCCAAGTCTTGACCTCTCTGGTCTTTAGTGGGAGGAACCTAGTGTGGTGCTAAATTCTCGACAGATCATCTCAAGGATTGCTTGAACCTCTCAAGCTCTCTATCTTCTTGATGCTACCTTATGCTGCAGGTCAGCTCGGCTCTGTCTTTTTGCTTCTTACTTCACTGTCTTTTCTTTTCTTTGTCTTCGTCTTCTTCTCTCTGGTTCTTCCTCTCAGTGTCCCTTGTTCTCTATCTCTTTTCATGGCTTTAAAACCAATTGATCTCAGGACTTCTCGCTTCCTCTTCTGCCCCTGTCGAATCACCTGCTGCTACTTGCTTAGGGTTCCCTGTCTCTGCATCATCATCAACGGCTCACAAGGAGTGGCCACTTATCCTCTTGTGAACTGCGCCAACTCTTCTTCATCAGTTTGGTTTTTCAGTTACAACGTGGAATGAGTGTAGGTTTTAACCCCGTACAAAAATTACCTGCATACGAATTCTAAATCACAGGAAAAATAAAAATGCGAGAGCATAACACATAAAACACATATACACAGAGATTTTCCCCTGGATCCCAAAAACCGGGACTACCAGCTTGATTTTTCATTATGTTCCTTTCAATGTTACAATACATATTTATACATGCCGAAGCATCCAATACCATGGACCGAAAAAACCATCACGTCCAAAACCATGGACTGAAAACCATAGGTAGGTTCGCCCAACCTAATATAGGGTCCAAAAAAAAAAATTCCCGGGGCGCTGCCTCAGACCCCGTAGAGGGGGGCTACCCGCCCCCCTCAAACCCCCAGGACAGGGAGGGTTATTAGTCGTGGAAATAATATAACACAACCAAACAATGAGTCATCCACCAACTCGGTATTCAAATTGGACATCAAGCTTCTCTCTGTCTCGGCTTAATCCCCTGTCAAATCCAGTTCCTCCATTAGGCGTGATCTCCGCCATTAGATCTGGAGCCCCTAGATCAGAAGACATTCGCTCATTTCGCGTGGTTGACTTTCTCGACCGTTAGCGTGCGATGAGTAGTGGTTTTCTCTCTCATCCGCCTGCCATGTGTCAAGCGCTGAATGGAATCACTCGTTTTTTTCCAAATCTGCTTACCACCCAAGGGTGCCCTCGATATACTGCCGGTTTTAGAGCACGGGTCCCACCTTTAGCCTTTAGCTATTTCCCCATGGTCTTCTTGGCTTCCATGCGACCGAGCGCTCAGGGCCTTTCCTTCTCGAGGGGTTTTGCCCAGCTATGCGCATTAGAAATGGCTTCCTTTTCCCAATCAGGGCTTCCCAAGAGCTAGTTTGGCCTCCTGCGCAGTCTCCATGGTCCTCGATCAGTGTGCTTTGACCGAGGTCCTCATCGTTCCTTACTGGCTGCCAACTGGCACTATTCAGAGCTCTTCCTGATCGCTCTATGCTCTTGAATTCCAAGTTTTTGTCTTGATTTGATACAGTCATGGTACTCTAATAATCTTCATGGATCCAATTTGGATCACAACCTTCCCACTGAAAAAGTTTTTGGACCACCAAAAGTTGGTTTTCAAGCATTGACTAAGTGAGGGTACTATTGTCTCACTTATCCAATCTCAATCCACTTTGCATTGCTCGGCTTTGAACCCCTGCGCCCTACTCTAAGGTACTCAACATCTCCTCTGTGCGTCATCCTCACCTTCTTGTCCAGAATTGTGTCTTCCTGCAATTCATTAAGATATTCAGGTAGCAGGTCATCAATAGAAGGCAATTGACTCTGCTCTTCTGGATCCTCAATTAGTGAGGGTTCAAACAATCTCAAGAAATATGCATTCACGACTGAGTAGATGTGCATGTAAGCTGGTAGATCAAGGAGAAAAGCATTCTCACCAATCTTCTCAAGTATTTTGAAAGGTCCATACCTGATAGGCTTTAGCTTTTTACCTTCACCTTGCATCCTATCCTTGTTGATATACAGTCAGACCTGGTCACCAACTTGGAAACTATGGTTCATCCGATGCTTGTCATGCCTTGCCTTGTATTTGGCTTGGCTCTTTTCCAACTATTCCTGTACTGCCTAGTGGATCTCCTGGATTTGTTCAATGAACCTAGTTTCCCTATCCACATCACTGTGTCCATCAACTGTGGTATCTTTACCAAAGAAAAAATCCAAAGGAGACCTTGGGGTGAAACCAAAACAGGTCTCAAAAGGAGATCTATGTGTAGAAGAATGTTTTGCTATGTCGTAAGCATGTTGCACATAACACAAATGTTCATTCCAAAACTTAGGATGTTTGCTGCAATATCCTCTGAGTAACTGGATCACTGTCCTATTAACTACTTCTATTTGGCCATCAATTTATGGATGAAAAGTTGTGCTTTTCTTCAGTTTGGTGTCCATCAGTTCCCACGGACTTGACCAAAACTTCCCCACAAATCGAGTGTCTTGATCAGATACAATAGAAGTGGGTAATCCAAAATGAACCCATACATGTTTAAAGAATAGTTTTGCAGTTTGTTCAGCTGTGACCTGTTTAATAAAAGGTATCAAAATACACATTTTGCTGAACCTATCCACAACAACATATAGATAATCATGACCTTTCCTAGATTTAAGCAGTCCTCCAACAAAATCCATGGAAACACTTTCCCAAGGGTGAGAAGGAACTGGTAATGGAGTGTACAAGCCTAGTTTTCTGTTGCTAGGCTTGCTTTTAGCACACATAGTACACCATCTTACATATCTAGAAACTGTTTCATTCATTTTTGGCCAATGACAAAATATTTGCAGCGGTGCAACTATTTTACTTACCCCAAAGTGACCTGATATCAGAGAAGTATGTGCTTCTCTAACTCTCTCACTTTGTGGAATGCATAACTTCCCACAATGGTATAAGAGTCGATCCTTCACATGATAATCCAATTCTTCTACCCATTTTCCTTGACTCAAAGTTGCATATACATCTTTAAAGTCTATATCTTGAGCATATTGTTCAATGTAGCTTTCATGTAGCACAGAATTCTGCTTAAGTATAGTAGATGCATTTATAATGGGTCTAGATAACATGTCTGCAACTTTATTGTGTATGCCTTTTTATATTTGATGACTAAATGAAACTATTGTAGAAAACCCATCCATCTATAGTGTCTTGATTGATACAACTTAGTTTGGGAGTGTAGATATTGAAGTGGTTGATGATCAGTATGTATTACTGTCTCTTTGCTAATTAAGTAATGTTTCCACTTTTTCACACTCTGAACTAATGCATACAATTCTTTATCATATGTAGGATAGTTAACTACTGCAGGGTTAAAAGTCTCAGAATGGTAACATATGGGTTTACCGTGCTGTGTCAACACTACTCCGATGGCATAGTCACTAGCATCTATTTGGATCTCAAATGGTCTTTGAAGATCGAGCAGTGCTAGTACAAGTGCTATACTAATCTTTTCTTTCAAGGTGTTGAAGGATTTTTGATGTTTTCCTTCCCACTAAAACACCTTGTCCAATCCTGTTAAAACATGTAAGGGAGCTGCAATTGAGGAAAAGTTAGAAATGAACTTCCTCCAATATTGTGTTGCCCCTAAGAAGCTTCTCACTTCTGTAGCAGACTTGGGTTTAGGCTAGTTTACAATGAATGCCACCTTAGAGGGATCTATCTTCAATTCACCACCCCCTACTATATGACCCAAATAATTTAGAGATGTTTTGCCAAATTCACATTTTGAGAGTTTAACATGAATTTTTTCTCTTTTCAAAACATCTAGTGTCTGCTGCTTAACATGCTTTAAGTGTTCTTCCCATGTTTTGCTAAAAATCAGAATGTCATCCAGATACACAATAAAAAAATCATCAAGAAAAGGTCTAAGTACATCATTCATTAATCTCATGAAAGTAGCAGGAGCATTAGTTAAGCCAAAAGGCATAGCCATTCATACAATCCCTGCTTTGTTTTGAAAGTAGTCTTCCATGCATCTTGTTCTGCAACTCTGAGTTGATGGTATCCACTGTGTAATTCTAGCTTGGTGAGATAAATAGATTCTTTCAATTGATCTCAAAGATCATCTATGCGAGGAAGGGGATAACAATTTTTTATTTTTATCTTATTGAGTGCTTCGTAATCAATGCACATTCTCCATGAGCCATCCTTCTTTCTCACCAAAATGATTGGTGACCCACATGGTGATGTGCTAGGCCTGATGAATCCCTTCTCGAGCAACTCCCGCACCTGCTTCTTGATTTAAGCATTCTCTAAAGCAGACAACTTGTACTTAGGAAAAGGAGCATCTTGCTGCAAAATAATATCATGTACTATTTCCTTTTTGGGTGGCAGAACTTTAGGTTCTTGAAACAAGATATCATACTCTGAAACAACCTTTTCTAAATCAGCTTGTTGTTTAGCATTACAGCCCTCAAATACATTGGTTTTATTATGTTTCTTTTCCTTTACAACCATCAGTAAGAATTGTTTGCATGAATTTATCATTCTTTTCATCTGCCCTGAGTTTATGAGAGCATAATTATTCTTGAGCTTATGAGCTCTTACAAAATATTCAATTCCATCTTTGACAAGTAGATACTTGTTCTCAACTCTATATACGATAGCTTTTCTATCATACAAGTAAGGAATTCCTAAAACAATTCCACATATATCCAAAGGAATTATGTCTAACTCAACCTCATCTACAAATGCTGACCCAAAAGAAAACTTGAGTTTGCACTGTCTAGTCACTTGTAATTGTGCTTTATCATTTAACCATCCTAATGGGTATGGTTTCTTGTGAGGTGTAGTTGCTAATCCCAATTTATTTACAATTGCTTCATAAATTAAATTTACTTATGAGTCACTATCAAACAAAGTATCAATCTTTTGATGTTTGGGAGTAACTCAAATATGGAAAAGCTCATGTCCTTTTCTCTCATTTTCTTCATCAATAACAGATTGTGCAGAATTACTAGTAGATGCTTCAAAATTCTTACCTTTTATACCTGTGGCTGCAACGGTTGTTTCATCTCCTGAGTCTGACCCCAAATCTTTCTGAATAGCTACAACAATATTCTTCTTCTTGCCCTCAAACTTCTTAGGTTTCAGCTCTGGATGCAGAATCCAAAAATGCTCATCATCATGCCCATCCTTTTTACAGTGAGTGCATGAAGCTTTTCTTTTCTGTGCAGTGTTAGCCTTCCTTGCTTTCCACTTCTGCTTTCTTTTCTCCTCGCTCTTGCTTGCAGTGGGTTGGGATGGTCCCCCAACTTTTGGATTTCCATTCTTTCCTCTAGCTTCTAGATGAGTAGCTTGTATAGATACCTCATCTTATACTAGTGGGATTTAAACATGAGGATGGTGTGCCTCATGTAGCTGTATAGACCACCAATGTACTTCAACAGGAGTCTCTGGTGAGTCTAATGAGATTCCTAGAATCAATGCTCTCTCTTTAAATTCCTAAGTGTACCCTTGCACACTTTTCCCTTTCAACTGTCGAAGAGTTTGCCAACTCATCATGGCTTGTTGCATGTAGGCCAATGGATAGAACTGCTTTTTGATTGCAGACACAAATTCACTCCAGACAGAGATAGTCTTACCATGTCTTTTCATGTCAGCTTGGGTTCTACCTTCCCACCAAACCAAGGCAATGCCTCCAAGGCGTAGGCTTGCCACCTGAATCTTACTCTTGTCTGAGTTGATGTTCTGCACTCTGCAGTACACATCAATTTGTCTAATCCAATTGTCCAACTTTTCTACATTTAACTCTCCATCATATATAGGTAGATAAAATTTAACATCTAGTTTGATCAAAGATGCTTTCTTTTTAGGGATATCAGGAGGTGTGAGAAAGCTTTCCTCTTTCCCTTTTCCTTTTGAGTTGTCATGGAAGTGAGACTCACCTTCTCCTTTGTCTTGTTTAGAGCTTGATGAATCTTCATCCTTATGTTTTTTAAAGTCCCTATACATTTCTTCTACCATGGACATTATGGCTAGGAAACTTTCTATGAATTGAGGGTCTGGCCCCATAGAACCTTCCTTTGACATTGTCTTCCAAGGATAGACTCTCCCAGTTTCAGGATCAGTTTCAACCAACTCTCCTTCTCCTAATTTGAGCTTTGATCTAGTGAGAATTCATAACTAAACCAACTTAAGCTTGTCTAACCTTAACAGCCTAAAGCTCTGATACCACTTGATCTGAAAATCACTCTTGAGTGACATTAGTTAATGTATTAATGAATGAAGGTATTAAAGACTCATGTGCTGGTGTGTGTCTATGTTATTTTAGGCAATGGATCGATCAGATTGCAAACTACACAGACACTAGAAAATGGAAAACAGCAAGAGGAACATATTAAGCAAATACAAGAACACAATAATTAATAAGGAGTTCACCCTATCCTCTAGGGCTACATCTCTGGTCCATATTTCAGTGGTGGCCTTCTTTTATTGTGTCTTTAAAGTAGATATTTACAATGAGGAGCTCAATTTGAGTCTCCTGAAACAGAATTGCTTGGCAGGGTGGTTCTTGGATTCCCTAAGCCACTAGAGTGCACAGACTCTTTTCCTATCCAAGTCTTGACCTCTCTGGTCTTTAGTGGGAGGAGCCCAGTGTGGTGCTCAATTCTCAACAGATCCTCTCAAGGATTGCTTGAACCTCTCAAGCTCTCTGTCTGCTCAATGCTGCCTTATGCTGCAGGTCAGCTCGGCTCTCTGTCTTTCTGCTTCTTGATTCACTGCCTTTTCTTTTCTCTGTCTTCGTCTTCTTCTCTCTGGTTCTTCCTCTCGGTGTCCCTTGTTCTCTGTCTCTGTTCATGGCTTTAAAGCCAATCAATATTAGGACTGCTTGCTTCCTCTTCTGCCCCCATCGGATCGCCTGCTGCTGCTCACTTAGCGTTCCCTATCTCTACATCATCATCAACGACTCACAGGGAGTGGCCACTTGTCCTCTTGCGAAATGCACCAGCTCTTCTTTGTTGGTTCGGTTTTTCAGTTACACCGTGGAATGAGTCATCTGCCAACTCAGCAGTCAAATTGGATGTCAAGCTTCTCTCTGTCACAGCTTAATCCCCTGTCAAATCCGGTTCCTCCATCGGGCGCGATCTCCGCCGTTAGATCTGAAGCCCCAGATCCGACGATATTCGCTCATTTCACATGGTTGACTTTCTCAACCATTAGCGTGCAATGAGCGGTGGTTTTCTCTCTCATCGACCTACCACGCATCAAGCACTGAATGGAATCGCTCGTTTTTCTCCAAATCCACTTACTGCCCAAGGGTGCCCCCGATATACTGCCAGTTTTGGAGTGCGGGTGCCCTCGATATACTGCCGGTTTTGGAGCACGAGTCCTGCCTTTAGCCTTTAGCACTTTCCCCATGGTTTTCTTGGCTTCCATGCGACCGAGCGCTCGGGGCCTTTCCTTCTCGATGAGTTTTTCCTAGTGATGCTAATTAGCACTAAGCGCTAATCGTGCATCAAAAATGGCCTCCTTTTCCCGATCCGGGCTTCCCAAGTGCCAGTCTGGCCTCCTGCGTAGTATCCATGTGCCTCGGTCAGCGTGCTTTGACCAAGGTCCTCGTCATTCCTTGCTGGCTGCCAACTGCCACTGTTCAGAGGTCTTCCTGATCGCTCTGTCCTCTTGAATTCGAAGTTTTTTTCCTGATTTGATACAGTCATGGTACTGTGATGATCTTCATGGATCCAATTCAAATCAAGGAGACTTCATGGGCTATCACCTACAAGTCCTGAGCCCTCTCCTAAAAGGTGTAGGAGAAATTCTGCCAGTGGTTTTCAACCAATGGTAGTAGGTGCATTGGAGATTGATCCTTCGCTTGGGGTCATTAGTTCACAGGATAGACCTGGCACTAGTAGAGAGTTAGAGAGGAACACACTTGTTCTTTCTCGAGTACTTTTTCAGTCCAAAGATAATATCGAAGTTGGAGATATTTCTGAGTCGGTTGTGGCTCCAAATTCGCTTCTTCCTCCTGATCATCCAGACTTTCTATTGTACATCGGAACCCCAACTCATAGGCCTTTGAGCCCAGGTTTACATTCATCTATTCCTTCAATGACCACTACTGGAAGCATGGCATATACGATGAGTGTTGTGAGCATGCAGACTCCCATATATTTACAAGGAGGAGGAACTATTTCCATCCCTTCTATTACTCCCAACACGGTTATATTTGGGTCTACTTCCATTTTGTCAACGAGTGGAAGTTCTCAAGCTACTGAATCCAGTTTTGGATTTATCCCTTATGGAATGTCGTCTCATGGGATTCCTTCAGTTCCTTTGAACATACTATCGGCCACCTCCACATCCATGATGAGTGGATCGGCTTCTTTTTAGGGTTTCCCATTTGGAAGTGGTCATATACCGCATTCCAATTTAATAGTAGGGTTAATGCCTTTTTGTTTTACAAGTCAAGGTAATAAACCATTCCAGAATTGGACAAACCCTGCGGTTAGTGGGATAGGAGCTGGGAATCAATTTTTCAGCCAACCAAGGAATGTGCCATATTATTCAGTTAATTCATTTCAAAATTTTCCACCCTTTGCTAACTCATGGAATTCTTATCAGGGGCTATCAGCACCTTTCAACACTTCGTTAGGGGGTAACTTCATTGGTTATGGAGGATTTTTGGTAGGAGTTGGTCAAAATCTGAATTTTGTTGGACCATAAGGAGCACCTTTTGGTTCAATAGGCTCTACGAGTTACCTCGGGCAACCTGGTGTTTTTCAAAATCCAGGTCATTCTTTTCAGACCTTTGGGAACCCCGCCCGCACTGGATGGAATTCCCAAGGTCCACAACAACTCCCTTTTCTGGCCACCCTAAACTTGCCAGACTTAACTAAATTGACAAATGATCTGATTTGGTACAATCCGGCTTGGCCTTCGGTCCCAACTAAACTTCCCTCGGATATCCCAAAATTCAAAGGGAAGAGTGGTGAAGATTCAGGAGACCACGTAACCACATTTCACTTATGGTGCTCATCCAACTCCCTGATATATGATTCGATCAGGTTGAGGTTATTTCAACGCACCCTAACTGGAAATGCGCCAAATGGTATATAGAGTTGCCAGGGGGAACCTATGCTTCTGCCTGTGATTTGGCTAATGGATTTTTGAACCATTTTCAGTTACATGTCCAATATGAAGCCAGAACTAAACTTCCAGCTAACTTTTAGCAAGACACCGCAACTCACATTTCAGATCACATCCAGGAATGGAGGAGAAGGAAAAGGCTTATCAAACCTTAAATCCCACCAGAGTTCCTTCTCAAATGGTTTCTCAAATCATTACAACCTAAGATCTCAAAGGATCTGTCTCTCTCCGGTGTTTATACAGAAGAGCAGGCCATTTTCAGAGCCCAACAATTGGAACTGATATATTCTCAGTTAGGGGTTCTTCAGAAAATTCTACCTGATGCTCCTAGATCTAAGGTCAATTTAGCAAAACCGAAACCAGGTCCCCATCTCGATGGTATAGTCAGATCGATTGATGTTAACGCGGTGAACCTATTGAATCAATTACAGTAGTTGTCTCTAAAAACTGCTTCTTCTAACCAGGCAACATCATCTGTACCTACACCTTCCCAACCTACCTCTATCAACGTCGTCCAAACCTCTAACCCCAAAGGAAATCAACAATCTTATGGGAAGAAAAAGGGATGAGGTAAGAAGAAGAACCAAGAAGGAAAAGGCAATGCAAACAAACCCAGCAATGGTGCCAGAGAAGGTAGGAAAGATTCCAAGAAAAAGGTAAAAATTCCATGCAAGTTATGCAATGGAGATCATCTGACTCACCTTTGCCCTAAGATGCAAGACACTCAATGTTTATTAGTATAGCAAGGGTCCTATAGCTCCCAAGCTGTTTTAACTAACCCTTTTCCCCAAGGGCAAAAATTACTTATTGGCGTGAATTCTAATGCTGGTATCTCCTCCGAGGGCAACCAAGAAGAGTAAAATTCATCAAATGTTTGATGAGCTCTCACATCGACATTGCTACGCAAGCACATGATTATGGTGAATCGGAAACATGTAAGGCTAAATCTATTCCCAAAGCTACATAACCACTTCATATTGAGCAACCCTCTATTGAGTCTATACCTCGGATATCAAAAGGCTCCGCAAAAAGCGCTCGATTATTAACCCTAATGCTAGGGCAGCCCAGAACTACTCAATTGTAGAAGAGCTGGCTCAAAGTCTTTGTGCTATGTCAGCATTGGAGGTACTCTAGTCATGCCCTGCTCAGAGAAGTGCTTTTCATTTGGAAATCAACACAGTAGATCCAAAGAATTCTTTAGTGCTCACTTTTGATATGCTGAATTTCAAAAAGATACTTCTTCACCATATGGCTTTCTAGATAAAGTCCACATACCGAAAGACCAATATTTTTTGAACTGTTATAGATGAGGGAGCTTCCACATGCATGATGTCTATGTCATGTTGGAAGGCCATTGGATCACCTTCAGTTGTTCCTTCACCGACTCTTTTGACGGCATTTGATGGACATTCTCATAAACCGCACGGGATTATCACGACCTTTCCTATTTGTGTTGGGGGAAAGGTAGTGAATATTGAGGTAGAAATCGTTGATGCGAACCTAGATTATAACCTCCTCTTAGGCAGGAATTGGATTTAAGAGATGGATGTCATAGTTTCATCATTATTCTGCATCCTCTATTTTCCTCATGAGGGGAGGATTGTTAGAGTTGATCAGTTAGATTATTCTCTAGATGACTCTTACGCAACTTCAAATTTTATCATTCCATTGGTGGACAATCCCCGTCAACCTATTGAGAATTTAGGAGTCGAGATGTACTCTTTGTTAATGGGTATATTTGACCTCCCTGCGCCTACATCTAGAATTAATGCGATTTCATCCTCCAGGGGACATTCTTAGAAAGAGTTCCTTCGAACTCATTATTTTTCGAACCCTTGGCCCTTACCTTCATCTACCACCACATTAGATGGAGGTCAGGTAGGTGGAATGGAATTTCCCATGTCTACAGTGAAACTCATTTATCAATCTATTTTTAACTTTGCAAACAACCATTCCATTCCTTTTTCACAAGAGGAGTTAGATGGCGATGTCGCTCTGGCTTGGACTGTTGATTCTACTTTAGCTCTAGATTGCTTGGATATAGTCTTACCATCTGAAGAAGCAATTTTGGAAGTAATGATGGGTGTGGGTTGACCATGGGAGGATATACATCATCGTTCATATTTTCTCCCTCCATTGCGTGAAGTTGCATCTAGTTTGTCCAATCTGTCTACTAGTGATGTTTGTACAGTTTCAAACCCTTTGGCTCTAGCACAATTTTCTACCAAAGGTAACATGTCAGTTATCTCACGAACTGTACCTATAAACATCTCTAGGAATCCTAACGTAATAAAAAATTTCTTCATCAGAGCTGATTGTTCCCCTAAAGAAATTGAAATCAACACCGATCTCTTCAAATAATTTCGAGATGTGTTCTCTTGGTCTTATGAGGAAATGCCTAGAATTGATTCATCTATAGTCCAGCACGAGATCAAGACATACGAAAATGCCAAACCTATTCGTTAAAAACTTTGACCGGTCAATCCTCGGAAAGTGGCAGCTATTAAAGCTGAAGTTGAAAAGCTGCTTAAGGCAGGTTTCATATACCCCGTTCCTCTAACTAAGTGGGTTTTGAATCCAGTCCCGGTAGATAAGAAGCAAGGAACGATCTGAGTATGTATCAACTTTAGGTATTTAAATAAAGCTTGTCCAAAAGACAATTACCCCACACCTTTTATTGATCAAATTTTTGATGAATGTGCGGGTAATTTAATTTTTTTGTTCATGGATGAATTCTCTAGTTACAATCAAATTACTATCCGTCTAGAGGATCAGCACAAGACAACCTTTATTTGTCCTTGGGGCACATTTTCATCAAATGTGTTATCGAAGCATACTTGGATGACTTAGTTTCTCGTTCTCACAAGAGAATTGATCATCCCAGCCACGCTCAGCTAGTCTTTGAGAGATGTAGTTTTTATAAAATCCGGTTGAAGCTGATAAGTGTGTTTTTGTGGTCACATCTGGTCAGCTGTTAGGATTCATCATATCGACTAAAGGGATTCGAGTTGATTCTTTCAAGGTTGAGGCAATAATTCAATTGCCTCCCCCGTCTTCCATTCATCAACTTCAAAGTCTCCAAGGAAAGGAAAATTTCTTGAGGAGATTTATAGCAAATTACGCCGAGATTATCAAAGGATTTGTGCATTTGCTTAAGAAAGGAGTTCCATTTTTATGAGACGATTACATGCAATGATATTTTTATGCTTTGAAAAAATCATTAACCTCTGCTCCATTATTGAGTCCACCAGATTATGGCAGATATTTCCTTTTGTATCTCACTGCGGTAGAATCAACCATCAGTATGGTTTTGGTTCAGGAGGATGATACTCTCAGTGAGCATGTAATCTACTACTTGAGTCGAGGCTTAGTAGGACCTGAGCTACGCTATTCTCCCATCAAGCAATCTGCCTTGGCGGCTATCCATGCTATCTAGCGACTTTGTCATTACATTCTGCTTCGCAAAACGTTCATCTTAGCGGATGTCAATCCTTTTCATTTTGTCCTCAGTAGGCGAGTGATTGGGGGCAAATATAATCGATGGATTGTTATTTTGCAAGAGTTCAATCTTGAATTCTTGTCAGCTAAATCTAAGAAGTCATTAGTTTTTTCCGAATTGATTTTAGAGCTGCCTTGTGAGGAAGCTATTGTTTATGAGGAAAATTTTCCCGACAAACATTTATTCCTCATTTCTTCATAGGATCCCTGGTATGGAGATATCATTATATATCTCCAGACTTCAAAGTTTTCACCTTCTTTCTCCAAATATGAGCATCGAAAGTTATGTCACCTTGCCAAAAACTATGTTACTATTGGTGATACATTATATCGCATAGGGGTTGATGCAATCCTTAGGCGTTGCTTAACTATGGAAGAAGTTGAGTCAGTACTTAATGATTGCCACAGTGAAGCTTGTGGTGGTCATCTATCAGGGCCTATAATAGCCCAAAAAAATTTGCGAGCAGGCTACTTTTCGCCTTCAATTTTCAAAGATTGTATTGAAGTGGTCAAACGTTGCCATCCTTGCCAAGTTTATACTTGGAAAATGCACACACATCCAACTCCACTTTTTCCTCTTATCACTATCAGTCCATTTACAAAGTGGGGCATTGATTTTACCACTTGTAATTCACCTTCGATAGGGAATCACAAGTACATCATTGTGGTCGTAGACTACTTTACGAAGTGGGCTAAGGCCATGCCTACTTTCAAAAATGATAGTGAGGCAACAACCTTGTTTCTCTTCAACCAGGTTATTTCGTGATTTAGTATCCCAAGAGAGATTGTCACTAACCATGGCAGTCACTTCCAAAATCAACTGATGACTGAATTGACTCTCAAGTTGGGCTTCCAACAAGAGCATTCATCTCCATATTATCCTCAAGCCAATGGATAGGTTGAACTTGTGAATAAGTCCCTTAAGACCATCTTGCAAAGTGTTATCACTCAGGTTGTTCCCTAAGAAAGTTGTAAGAAAGGGAATACGGCCAAGGTAACCACAGACCAATCTTTTAGATACAGATTCTAGCCAATCTACATACATAGAGGGCTCTCTCTTTATGATTTAACTTTTTTTTGAAATATATTAGGCTAGTTATGATGTTTAGGGATTTTGTTTGATTGTTGGATGGTGAGATTCAGTAAAATAGAGGTATAAATCTGAGAAATTCAGCCCATTGGGCTAATGGAGTCTATGAAGATGAATTGCTGGATATGGTTTTGTAACATAGGATGGCATGACAGAGCAAGGTAATCAAACATGGAACAATTTTAAAGGCTGGAATCAGATGGAATGGACTCTAATGGATGAAGGGCAATTAAGAATCCTTCATCATATAGATAGAGGGAAAGTGAATGATTACTACTAAGAAGCAGTTAAGAATTCCTTAGCAAATAATCAAAATGATAGAATCAATGGAAATAGGAGCAATTAAGAATTCACTATTTATACTTAATTCTGAAGAAAACACAGAGAATAACAAAGACTGAAAAGAGAGTGCAGTTAGACAAATTATGAGTTAATCTTTCTCTTTATTATTCAGATCATGAAACATAGATGACATAATAGACAAGAATTCTGTAACAAGTTCTCTGCTATCAATTCCACATCCAGATAGTCTAGCAACAATAAATTCCAACAGTTTTTGTATTCAAAAAATTTCAGTATTACAGCGCAGTCTAAGAAATGCATCACCAACCCCAAATACTTCGAATGGGGAGGTATTTGTACAAAATATCTAACTAAGATAATATCTAGTGATGGAGTTATTGTTTTTACAAGAGATGGAGACACGTAGTCTTGAAAACAGGGCAGAAATAAATTAAGAAATAAATGATGTTGTGTTGGCTGCTTTGTGTTGGCTACATGTGCTGGAGGTAGGTTCTGTGAGTCGGTCTGCAGCTGTATTATACTGATACATTGTACTGACTGTTGTGGCTTGTTAGGGTGTCTTTAATTCTGATTAGATACACCTTTACTCATCTGATCCATATTTATTCCTTTTCTCTACAACATGGTAGATGACCCAAAAATCTTACTTTACCCAAGATATCAAAGATACCAGAGATAAGTTCATAATATTCCTAACATATCTTGCCACCAGTCCGATTCTAGTAGTTTGTGTCTCTGCAGCTTTCTTAAAGTCTCATCGGTCTCGGTGTACCTGAAAAAATTAGGTGGGATGGTGAACAAATGTTTCACCTCATGCTCAATGTAAAATAAATTCTCCAAATTGTCATAAAGGGCTTGGCCAGATGGGAATGCCTTCTCTACTGAAGTACTTGATGATGCATTAACTTGATCAACAATATATCTATTCAACTTCTGTGTGTACTTTGCATGTCTCATCAAGCGTTCATTACTTCCCAATGGACTTGGCAAACCCTTTTCATGCAAAACCATAAATCTTTCTACAAAATAATCAATCTCCACCTGCATGTCCTGGCATCTCCTTTCCAAATTTTGCATCAGAGTTCTCATGGTTAGAACTTACTTGATATGCATAATGGTGCCTATCATGTCTCTGATTTGCAGTGCCTCTAGTTCTGCACTGGTCTTGGTGTTCAAAAAATGTATTAGCCTGTTAACTTGTTCAAGCATCTACCCCAATAAAGCTCTTGTCTTTTGAATCTCCACTTGGGCCATGGCTATCAAGTCAATTTGCTCATAAATGATTTGGATAGATCTCCACACATTGTCAAGGGATTGATTGATGTTGGCCCACAAAATGCCTTTGATTTCTCCCAGAGGCTTATCTAAAGGGAGATCCTTTTCCAATGCTCTCACCTTGTTCTCTAATGCCTTAACCTCTCTTGTCTTTTCTGCCACAGTCATCTTGGATTTGTCATAACTTATTTCTAATTTTGCCAATTTCTCTTTGGCCTCTTTCAATTCTGATACTTGGATTTTTAATTCCTCCATGGCTTTTATTAACTCCTCTATGGTCATGGTGGTGCTGTTGCTTGGTGCTGATGTACCTGTAGTTATTCCTGTTGTGGCTGCTAAAATAGTGGGAGGTAGTGCTGCTGCTGCTGTTGAAGGGGAAGTTGTGACTGCAGGAATTACTTCAGGTGGCTGGGAGGTTGACTCTCCTTACTTTTCTTTTAGCGCTGACTCCAATGCCTGCTCAGTATCAGTTAACCTTTCATTGAGCTTCATGAGCAATTCCAACATGTCCTCCTCTGATTTCTGTTGTACCACTTCTGCTGTCTGAGGATGCATAGTAGGAGGCAATTTCAGTTGCTTCCTTAGGGCAGCAATATCTTCCTCTTTCTTCTTCATCAATGCCTTAATGCCCTTGGCATATTTTGGGTCATGTCCTAGCTCAATAATAATCTCCTCCAAAGACTTTATCCTGTTGTCTTTAGTAAGAGAAGAGGATTTTTCCAAATCTAGTTGAGTAGAAGTGTTCTCCAAGGAGTTTTGCAATCTATGAGCTAGCATAGCTTTATTAGCTAGTGTAGAGTATACCATCTCTCTAGTCTGTTTGTGCAACTAGATCTGGTCCATAGGATGAATGTCCTTGGCCAATATCTCCAAATTTGTCCTAAGGTAATCAGCTAATGATTGTGGTTGTTGTACCTTGGGCTTGAAATAACTCATGATCATCTTGCCCTCCTTAATGTCATAGGCAGACATCAATCTTTGCTGGTTAGTGGGGGCCATCTTAAGGTACCGGTTGTAAAGTTGTACCCTTAGTGGGTCGTTTCTAGCCTTAATTTCTGTGAATGCTCTTTTAATGTTAGAGGCCTATTTGCTTTGTGGCCTAGTAGATGAAACTTCCATGCTATGTTGCCTTTCTAACTCTTCGCAGTGTGAGCTAGTTGAGGTGTCCACCACCGGGGATGTCTATTGGCTAGTTATCTTTTCCCCTTTCAAACTGTCTATTGTTTCCCCAAAGATTTCCTCTTCAGAGTGAGGATTTAATCTTTGCCTCTTTCCACCCGGCTACTCTGCTGGTCCACTCATGGGTGTGGAGTCTTCCCTGTCTCTCTTTTTTCCCTTCTCCTCATTTAGAGGAGTCTGTAATGCAGGAACCTCTACTGCTTTTGTTTGCACTGGAGGAATTCGCAGTTGTTGTTTGTCCTTCCTTGCTACTCTGTGTCTACCACTTCTTTGCCCTTAGAAATCCCTTTACTTGGTGTGCTGGTTTCTTGTACAAGCTGCTGAGAAGTTCCAGCAGAGGATGCACCAACTCCTGTTTGTTGAGGTAGATCGAAGGATACTTGTCCAAAAGAGTCCAGGTCAAGAGTTTTCTCAAGGTCTTTCATAGCTTTTTCCATTTTCTCTTGCTCAGTAATTTCTTCTACTAGTGTACCTTCTACCCAATCATCTTGGTTAGCAAACTATTCAATTTGAGGGATTCTATGGTGTACATAAGCTGACAGCCTGTTTCTTACTCTTCTATCATTTATAAAGCTAGTTGGGTCATAAGGCACCCACCAAAAGCTCTTCTTTAATTTGAGTTGTTCCCCAATATTTTATCAGCATCTTCCCATGCCTCCCTCTTATTGAGGACAAAAGGGCCTAATTGGGTTTTAATTCTCAGCTGTGCCTTTTTCTTTGCACCACAAAAATGGGTTAAATCTACATTGATAAGCTGCCTGAAGTATTCCAGTGAAAATAGTCTCATAGGCACAAATTTGGGTAGCTTGTAGGGGCACAGTTCACATCCATATATCCTGATTTCAGTGTGATTCTGGCATAAGTACTAGTCACCTATCTTATACTGTCTAGAAAGCTGTAAAATCCTCTTTATATCAGTAGAGAGCCTAGTAGGAGGAGCTCCTATCAATAAAGTGGTGGTTTGATATACAAACAGGTCAATGAATTCACAATAGCTATAAGGGGATTCATGGAAATTGTGGAAGACTGAGGTCCAAAAGATCACAGACCTCCTCTCTCCTTTGGAATCTAATTTTCTGATGGGAAATGAAAAGTTGTCTGGCTGATAATATAAGAAAAGGTGGTAGATGAATAAGGTGTACTTAAAGACTCCTTCTCTGTCCAAACTTATGAATTGCTCATTGATTTTGTTAGCAATAAAAGTTGCATAGTCATACTTAATAGTAGGGGGTTGTCCTAGAGTGAATATGGCCAACAGAACTAAGGTGGTTTCATCAACAAATTCACTGGTTTTAAAACCCAAGATGAAGGATATCATATCAACTAGGAGATTTCCTATTTCAGTGAATCAGACATGCAAATATGGAGGTGGTCCTTGGAGCTGGCGCTCTGGTTTCATGAACATTTGAGCAATACGGGTGATCTCTGAATGGGGCAATTTGGAGCCTTGCTCAAGCAAAAATCCCATGGAAAGAGGAGCCAGAGGCTGAGTGGGATGGAAGTGTAACATCTCATTGATAGATTCAGCAGTTATGTAAAAGAGGACAGTTTGATATTGGGTTATAACTGCTTTAGTGACAGGGTCATAATTAGCACAATAGTGGTGAATAATATCAGGACACACATTGACTGAAAGAAGGTAATATCTAGGGAGATTAGATTCCCATATTCCATAGATATCAGAGTCGCTCAAATGACTGCTTCTAACTCGGAAAAATGCCTAGAGGTGGTTCATGTCACCAAATAACTCTTTAATCTGAAAATCTTTGTCAGCCAAGGGTAACCAATCCTAGTCATTATGAGGTGCATTGAGGGGTGCAACATTCAGGGCTACGGGAGCCTCCATGCTTGGTTCTTGTGTTTTCAAGTTGGACGTTTGGATTCTGTGAAAAAACTGGTCTAAACAACAGTTCTGGGGCCTTTCTCTAAGGATTATACACCGAATTTAACTTGAATTTAGCTCCTCGGGTAAAATTTATAGAGGAAAAACGAAATTTGCAGGGTTATTGGTAAAAATGGGTAAATACCTGGGTATATAGAGGGAAAACAGTGCAACTGTGGGCTGAGCAACGAACTATGGAGCAGGATGCTGGAGTTCTTGGCCGAGTGGTAGACTTGGATGTGATTTGCAACCAAATGGACGTAATTCGCATGCAGCAATGCTCACAGAGAAGAACATTGAAAATGACATTTTATCGAGCTTTTAACAAAATTTGTCTTTCGCGGGGCTTTTTGGCGTTTTTGGTCAGATGATGCCATCAGGATGTGACATCTTGTCATTTAGCGGAGGGGTGGAGGGTGACGTGGTAGTGACGTCAGCAAGGGGTCAGCGGGGGGGTAAGTTGTTTTGCCCGCACCGCTTTTCGGGTCGGGCGATTTTGGGCAGGAAGTAGTGATCATATCGAGCGGTCGACGCATGTCCATAGTACGGGAGCAATATCGCCGGTTCCCTAGCAATTAAATGTCGGACGATAGGGGGGTCACGATATGATCATGGGCCATTGGATGAGTGGGCCTCGATCGAACGATTGATGCTGGATGGAGATGGAAGAGGGTTGAGGAGCGGGCCCGAGTTTAATAAACGTGAAATTAGTCGCATCGGGCGCGATTTCATTGGTTCGCGAAGTTTCGTTATAATTAACCTAGGTGGTTAATTATTCCATGGTTTGCGCGCGGAGGTTTTTAATGAATTCCAGATGAACCATTAAACCCTTATTTATGCAGTGACTTATGATTATAGCTAACCGAGGGCGGAATCAATAATATTTTTGGGATTTTTGTATGTTAATATAATAAGGGAAAGGGGAATAAGTATAGGGAGTTATACCATAATGTTAATAATTAATATGAACCTTTGAGAATGGATGCACGCTAAGCATAGGGTTATAAAACTTAAGCAAAAGGGAAAAAAGGATTTTTACACAAGAAATGTGGCTTTTGTTCCTAAGTAACTGGAGCTATACTTAGGCAGGAATATTTATGAAATGGAATGAATGGCTCAGTGATATCAAGCAGATCTCAATATCATTGGGAAAATTAGTAAATGACTTAGGGGAAAAGTGTGAAGGGGAATTAGTCATGCTTTGCTTGATGTGCATTCAAATATGTGACATGGTACTTATGATAATAGTAAGATGAACATCTTGAGAAACAAAATTTATCACAAGTTTGATTCTGCAACACCAAAACTGCCTACCCAGCCTACTTTGCTTAACCTTTTTTCTTCTTTTTCCTTTGGGTGCACTTGGACTGGTAGACCCTTTCAATTTTCTTTCTTTGCATTGAAATCCTATCTAAATCCACCCTTATAGCCTCCAAGGGCTCAGATTTAATACTTGAGCTCCTTTGCTTCTCTACCTATCTACTTGCCTGCCAAGATTGAATAGTTTGGACAGGTTTTATTCTCTATTTCTAAAACAAGTAAATTCAAACATGAATTAGCCAGGATTGAGATGTTTGGCCATTCATCAATGGTGGCATGGATCAACAAGTTGCACCCCATCAGATCTTTGCAAAAATAGAATAGTAGTGGCTCTTTGGACTTGAACACTTTCCTTGACCATTTCATTCTTTTTTCCCTTTGATTTTTCTTTTAGGGCATACCCTCTTTACATTTTTTAATTCCTTGAGAATATGGAAAACCTTTGCAACTAGCCAAAAGGTATGAACATATTAGAGCTCATCTATGTCAACCATGAAATATGACACCTATTAGTATAGGAACCTAACATAAAGGACAACTGATAAAACACGATCCAATTGGCACATCATTTTGTACCTGGCACTTTGGGCATATCGAAACTCAGTTAAGACTGCCACTGGCTTTACTCCTTTTTAGCTAGTTTACAGGTTGGAATCTATCTTCCCTATTGAATTTGAAATTCTGTCCCTTAAGCTAGTTGTATAACTTCTTCCCAAGACATCTAGTCTCAAAGAATGCCTCATTCATTTTGAACATCTTGATGAGTAGCATCGAGATGCAGCCATAATAAACGAAGCCCATAAGAAGAGGATTAAAACTCAATATGATAAATTTGTCCATCCTTGGGTTTTTTCTGAAAGTGACCTTGCCTTAGTCTATGACCAAGATAAAGACACCCTAGGGGCAAGAAAGTTCAAATCTATGTGGTATGGTCCCTTTATAGTCAAGCGTGTTTTGGAAAAAGGGACTTATGAATTAATTGATTTTGAAGAGAACAGGCTGGCGGAGCCCAAAAATGGGCTCTACCTTAAGAATTATTTTGCTTAGGCTTCGACCGAGCAATTGCTTGTTAATATATATTATATCTTTGTACATATCTGTCTGGCATTTTTGTGATATTGGAATTTTTTTATCTGCTTTGGTAGGTATTGATGGACAATTCGATATATTTCGTATTCACTGATGGTGCAAGTAGGCACACTCAGAATCTTGCTTCTATGGCTTGGGTGATTTATTATCCATCTGGCCAGTTGATGGTGTTGAGGGGAGTATGTATTAGCCCTGCTTCGAAAAACATTGCCGAATATACTACCGTTATTAATTTACTATCTGAAGCAATATCTTATGGGATTGATTCATTGGTAGTTTATCTAGACTCGCAACTAGTGGTGTCACAGTTAAATAACACTTATCGGGTTCATGATCCTTATTTATATCACCAATTTTTGAGAGTGAGAGAGTTGCAACAATCATTGATTTATATCACATATGTTCACATCGATCTAAGAATTCATCAATAGACTCTATTGCTAATCAAGCACTAGATTGGCACATTAATCATTCATCAAATTAAATAAAATTAAAAAAAAAAAAATGAATCTATATATATATCATAAAATTGCCTGTATATAGATGGAGTGTGCAAAAAATAATATACAAAAATGGGACCGGATGCCCTCAAAATTTGGGCTTATGCCCGTAATCATGTCCGGTCATATATAGATCTATCTATCAAGCCGGCTCAGGATGAGCGACTAAAAAGTTAACCACAACGTTGGCTACACGCCGAAGTATCCAGGCCCAGTCCCGTGGTACCCCTACCACACAATGCTGCATCTCCTCAAGCAGATCCTCTACAACTATCATAGGTACCTGGTGAGTTAGTCTCACCAAGTTTCTCTAAACAGCATAAATAACTCTCTTTGTCTCGGTTGTTGCCTCTTTAGCCCCTCTTCCGCAACAATTGTGCCTCAGAAATCCATCAGGTCTCACTAGACCCACATTTGGAACATGTTCATTATATTTTGTCAGTCTTTTGTCTCATCAAAAATATTTTTTCTAAGTTCATTTCATATTAAAAATCTAAAAAATCTTTAAAAACTCACAAAAACTTAAAAATTGTTACCTATGTCTTCCCATGCCGCATTTGGTGGTAACACTAAGTCTGGATCTCCTCAGAAATCCATGCCGACATATGGATAGTCATCAACCGCATTGATCTGTTGATTCCACCACGTGAAAAACTCATCATCAAGGTTCATTCAAGGCACATCACTACCCCCAAGGCACTTCATCAGGTCCGCCCATCTACCCATTCATGGATCTCTAGGGATGCTAATGGAAACTGATACTTTGGGACATAGCCCAAGTATCTTCTCAAAGAAGAATGAACACAGGATGGTTCCATATCCGAAATTCTTCGTTTGACCATTCTGTATAGAGGTCAATTGACTCTTCATGTTAATCAGAAGAGGCATGCACCAGTCAAATACTATGGTAAGACATTCCACTGCTAGGCTCATAGATACTCGTGACACCTGATGCAGGGAAGCTAACCCATTCACTCATGCAATGGTAAATAGAAAAATCCTCAAGGATAAACTTTCCACATGTTTGATTGGAATTTGACTTCCAATCTTCTCTGGATGTCGAGGACAATATATATGGACATGGTCTTCCACTGAAAGACTACTTCTCGCCTGCCTGTCGAATGCACGACCTCCCCTCTTCTGGAGAGACTGGTAATGAAATAGATATCTTTGACTTCAATCCATAGAGGCATCTAGTCGATCATGAAAGCGTCGTCCTCTGCACTCCAGTAGTGGATCAAAAGTTCTAGCAAGCATGCATTGGCTTTCATATTTGGCATTTTGAAGAATTTGAGTAAGCCACAGCCTCTCAGAGCATCCAATGAATTTTGGTCATTTATTACTGTAGGTTTTAACCCCTTACAGAAATTATCTGCATACAAATTCTAAAACACAGAAAATAAACAATGTGAGAGCATAACACATAAAACACATATACACAGAGATTTTCCCCTAGATCCCAAAACCGGGACTACCAGCATGATTTTTCATTATGTTCCTTTTAATGTTATAAGACATATTTATACATGACGAAGCATCCAATACCATGGACTGAAAACCATCAGGTCCAAAACCATGGACCTAAAACCATCACGTCCAAAACCATGTGTGAAAAATCATGCACAAAACCATAGGTACATCTGCCCAACCTAACATAAGGTCCAAAACCTAACATAAGGCCCCGGACCCCATACAGTGGGGTTACCTACACCCCTCAAACCCCTTGTGGCTCCCCCCGCTAAATAATCAGTGCAATGAAGGGGGATCTCTACCCCCTTCTATCCCCCCGGTTAAGTACGTGGGCTAGTCATGGAAAGAATATAACACAACCCAACAATTACCTCATTATCAATAGTAGTATGTTCTCTTTCCCTCCAAGTGATAGTCATCCTGCAAAAAATTGAAGTTTCAACCATTAATTTATATGTTAAAAATTTAACACGTGTACACGAGGGTTCCCTTTACACACCATTGCGTCTAGGGCCATCGTATACGCGGGTTACTCACATCCAACCCGCGTGTACGTAGAATTGAATTTTTGGGCATAGTTTCCCACGGTTAAAACTTTGAAAAAACTTCTAAAAAATATCATAAAACATTACAAGTAGGATTTGAGGATTACCTGGAGACTTTGGGTTGGTTCGAATGGTCCAATTGTTCAGAGGAAAGCTTGCATAGCTTTTTGCTCCACAGCTTTTTGCTCCAAACAGAAACGAAAAAACTGTGAATCCAAAAGTCATTATATAAATTTGAAATTGCAAAATATTTTTTCAGAAATTGATTTTTGTCTCATGGAATTTTTGACCCGTGGGCTTGGATTGTCAAGAGTGGGTTGTTTTTACAGGAAATTTTGGAGACTTCTTCGAGATGTTGTTTCATTCATATGACCGCTAACCCATCATGTCAGGTTTCATTCTCTCATTGGCATTTAGGTTAGGGAAAACCATTTTCCGCTGCATCTTGCATACTAGCCTCCATTCAGTGATACATTAGCCGTAGGGTCAACCCCAGCGTATCTTGGTTAACAAACCATTTTCACTCATCGATTTTGAAATCATGATGCGATGATAGAGCCATCCTTTACATGGGCATCTTAGTTAGAACCTCACTGACATTGGTTGCCCATGCTACTATACTGAGTAGGCTCAAGATTCCTCTTTATTCCCACCATGACTGATGTGTTGAAGACCCATTCTCCTTTCTTTTGCGCTAATTTCTGGCCTTATACCATAGAGGCTCCTTTGTGTTCAGTTCTACTGCTGCATTTCATTTTGACTATTTGCACCTTTTGGCCCCTAGTCAGCTTTACTTGGACTCATGTTTAAGCCACTTATTTGACCATGTCTTCTGCAAAGTCAACCATGCAATCACTTAGCTTCTCCAACTTGACGCATCCTTTTAACCATGGGAAGAGCATCCCTTTGAGTGTCCTTGACTAGTTTCGCCTCCCTACATTGAGCATAGGAATGTGCCCCTCCCAGGAACTAGATCATTTGTTCTCTAACACTTGTTCTTTAAAATGTACTATAGCATTCTTTTATTCTTTTTCCAGCTTAAATAAAAAGACAAAAAACTTATATATTCCAAAAAGAGCGGGAACGGAATGACCTTTCCATATTTTGTCGGCAGCTAAAGTCAGTCATGTCGCCCTTAAACAAAGCACTCAGAAGAAAGTCTCTCCTCCATTGGGGTGGGATGTAGTTCGACTTAGGAGTGCCTTAACCTTGCTATTGAGTCAGTACTCCTCTGATTGGTTACCTCTTCCAATCATATGGAGATTTTTCTTAAGCCTCTTGCATGACAAACTTATACGGAGTTATCATATGATGTCATATAGTCATCATTGAGTCGTGCTTTTGTTCAAGGGAAGTAAACCTGAGTCGGCCTCTCTGCGGTGTCTCTTGACCTATTTTTCAATCGGCTATCCCTGAGTGTCAGTTTCATGTTTGTCATCACATCAGTTATATTGATCCTTTGCTCGTTCCAATTTGAGAAGGTCTCCATTGACTTCTTGCTAACGGGTCTTGTCCTTATCGACTATGACAAATTTCTCTGAGGGCAAATCTAGAGTTGCACCCTGGCCCTATTTTCATTATTGATAGGTCACCTTGTGCTCAACATCGATCAGTATCATGGGTTTGTGACTGAGTGGTTTCCCTTGTGGTCGACATCAACTTTCACTATCACACATTGGGATTCGTGCAGTGCCTTGGTTTCCATTTGACCCTATTGGTGGATTACTCACCTCTGTGTTAGCTTTCATTATTGGTTGGTTCAGATGGTTTCTATCGTGTGGTAGCTACATCTTGTGTACGCCTAAAACGTACTTCAGTTGGGTTAATACATCCTTTTTCGTATGCTTCCTTCCACATTATTGGCCTACGGGTTACACTCGTGCTAGATTGATGAAGGATGCCTTAAAGATGTTGTGTGTGGAGCATGATTGTTCAAAGGTCTTTGTTTCAGCCGGATGTATACCCCGGGAAGTTTGTACACCCGTCCATGCAGGGGGGTGCAAGGGGGGCCGATCCCCCACGGCTAGGGGGTCCGGGGGCTAGCGGTCCCCCGGCGAGGGCTCGGGGTGCCCCCAAAACTAAAAACAAATGTAAAATTGCCTTGTAAAAGTATAGTAATTTCTAGTCAATCTGGGCCATTCATTAGGCAGATGATCTGACGATAGAACTTATGTTTAGTTTAGGGTTTTTTTTCCCTAGAAGGCAACCCCTCTCTTTGTATGAGGGAATTGTATTGAGTCTATGTAATATATGTGTATTCTCTGAGCAAGAAGCAGAGAGGTGAGATTATGAGAGAAAACAGAGGATATTAGAGCGGATCTGTTGTAGGTTGTGTCTCTTCATTTTGCTGGATAATAGAAAGGAAGGACTGGCTGTTTGGGGTGGACGTAGCCCAAACTGGGTGAACCATGTATATCTGTGTCTCTCTTGTTTTATGCATTTTCTGTGTTTATATTTCTGCAATATTTTATGTGTTCCATTGCTCCGTAATATATAATTTTATAACAAATGCCTTCCTTCTAGCGGATCTTTTCTGATCAACTACAACTCATTTGCTATAGGAAAAATATCTAGAGTCCATTTGGAAGTACCTTGGGGTTTGCAGTCATCAGTGGCAGATTCCTTCCCTATCGATAGTGGGAAACCATCATTGTCTCCTAATTGATAGATTCTTTCAAGTGTTCGACTTCAGCTCATTCATTCGCACTTGTTAGATTGTACTGGGTACCTTAACTCTCATTATCATTATTAGTGAGTAGTCTCGTGTTTGTTAATGGTACACATCAATGACCAGTAATCAAATTATTTCTCACGTGGTCGACCTCAGATCATTCATTCCCATTGTGTAGAAATGTACCGTAGTGGTCGGTGAAGACCTCGGGTTGCATCAGCATGTTTTGGTTCACTTGTCAGTTGCTCCTATTGTTGCTAGTCGACGCTATCCACCTTATATCTTATAGTTCTTCACAGCGACATCTTATATGCTGGCATCCAAGTTGCGATGTAGTATCATTTTATTCCATCATGTTCATTTGGTACTATTGGGATCAGTTTTTGACATGACTGATCAGCTTCATCCTTCAGCCTCATTGATCGTCTTCTTATATGTGATATTCAGACATGCACTTTTTTTATCACGATCAGATGATCCATTATGTACTTTCAGTTCCTTTATACTAGTATACATATTGGATCCACTTGTACTTGATATGAGGACATGCTTTAATTTCTCTGAGCATGGGTATGCCCGCCTCAGACAACCGTTTCTCTTTGATCTCTTTTAATGGCTTGGCAGGCTGAATTCTGGTGAAGTCCTTCTCAGTCTCGGCATGATTCTTTCCATACACTTAATACATTTCGGCCATCATGTACCCCTTCTGACCTCATATATTAGGGGGCATCTGTTATAACACCATTTACCACTTTTGGTATATGTGATGCTTTGTTTATGGCCTAGGGAAAAATAATGCTTTATTCCCTGTACGCTGCTTTTTCCTGAGCTAAAAGCGTGTACACACAGGTCAGTCAATACCCAACTTGTGCATATGTATTAAACACTTAAAAAAATTAAATTTCCTTAATTTTTGGCGGAGTTCACATGTTTTACCTATTGATTACCTCCCATTGCCCGTGGCCCAACTGTTTCCCAACTAAAAAAACTAATTGGGAGAGGTATAAATAGACCTCTATGGGAAGACCTTAAAATGGGAGAAGAGATAAAGTTATTATACTGAGATTATCCTTGATTGAGTCTGATGAATCCTTGTGCCTCATGCACTTCCCCAAGCTTCAGGAAATCTTGTTTCCTTGATTATAGATATCCTTCCTTTTGCTTGAGATATCATGGTGTTGGTGATGGAAGAAGATTGTTGAAGGCTGGGATAGGACAAATTCGGAGGACGGTTCTGCTTGGAGCCAGAGAAAGACTCAGGTGAATTCTCTCCATGTTATTTATAGCTTGCTGCAATAAAAGAAATATTGTCTTGTTTCCGAAATTAACTATGTTTGTGCATCAAATTATGTTTTAATTCATATATGAATGTCATTTTGATGTATGATCAATCATTTGCTTATATGATATAAAGTCAATTTTGTTAATATGATTTACTTCTATACTGCTCTGTATTTTCGAATTGAATGATTTTTAGGTTTGAAGAACACCGAGAGTTGCAGAGGGTCTCAACCCTACGGGACCTACTCGAACGAAGGAAATATGAGTATGGTCACTCTTACATAATTTGATAATATAAGCATCTTTCCTGAGCTGTATGAGTATTTCTTGTTGTAGTTTGCTTCTGCTCTGTTGGGGTTCTAACCCAAAGCCCTAGGGTGATTTCCCCTGAAACAGAGATTAGCATTATTTCTGATGGATGGATAGATGCAACACGACATCCACTCATCAACTTCATGGTGTCTTCCTTGAATGGTCTAGTTTTCTTGAAAGCAATGGATACCCTTGGAGAATACAAGGATGCACAATATATGGGTGAGTTGTTTATTAAAGTTATTGAAAATGTAGGTGTTGATTGTTGTGTGCAAATAATTATAGATAATGCAACTATTTGTAAGGCTTCTAGTATGATTGTGGAAGCTAAATACCCACAAGTGTTTTGGACACCTTGCATTGTCCATTCATTGAACTTAGCACTAAAATCCATTGCTTATGATGTGCTTTGGATTGGTAACATTGATGATGCACGACTTCTCTGTAACTTTGTACAAAATCATACAAATTCCCTCACTATCTACAAGGAGAGGTTTATGAGGGATGGGATTCCATGATTGAGTCTGTGAGAAGCCTTATTTTACAGAGTGAGTGCCCCGAGTATGAGACATCACCACAAGCCTTTTGTGGTACTATACAGGATATTCTTGTGAGCAAATGGGACAAGAATTGCACACCTTTACATTGTTTCGCTCACTCATTGAACCCAAAATACTACAACCATGAGTGACTGAATGGTGGACCTTCCTGAAGTTTACCTCCTCGCATGGATGGTTGTTACATGGAATTTGCATCTATGGATAAACACATCTTCCCTAGGTGGATGACTACACCTAGAAAAACAGAAAGAAAGTAGTTTAACCTTTTCTCATTGAAGATAGAAGAGATGTAGGAACTTACTTGTTGCCTTTCGCTTCCTTGATCTCTTTTGAATTGCTCACATCACTCCCACTTGAACTAAATCTGCTCAAAAGGTACCTGCATCAAGAGAAACAGAAACAAGAAATGATCAAAGCATACATGAACTCTCGACTATACAATAATGGAATCAAAGACATTGAAACACATAATCATCATAGATATGAACAATCATATGAGAAAAGGAATAAGCTCTTTATTAATGTAGAAGGAAGAATATCACCCAATACAGTTCGATTCTGTGCCACTCCTCCAACTTCAGTTCAACCCTCGCCACATCAAAAGCACACAACTCCAACAACATAACATTGCTTAACATAAACTCAAAGCTCAAACCAGCAAAATTTCCTTACAAACTTCAGATTCTAGCCCCTTGATCACTCTGATGAGTGCTCAGTTTATAGGAAATGAAGGTGGTTTTGTCATAAATGAGGGTATTGAATGGCCTTCCAATCTTGGAGTTAGTTTCCATGGAGAAAGGGATGATAGGATAGGAGGTTAATGGATCCTTAGCCTATCTAATTTCGAGCTAATAGGAGGAGATAAGTGATGGGATCCTTCTAGAATCATCTAGAATCAAGGAATATTCCCAGAATCCTATGAAAATTTCGCTCAATCTTATCCAACACAGGCTAAAGAGGGCCTAAGCACACTACAGTGCAAGCCATAATGGGCATGCCAGCTCTGCAGCACACTGTCTCAAGGCTTGGGCCATGCTGGTGTCCCAAGGAGGCATTTCAAGAGGGCTTCAGGCCATGAAACTTTCATAGAAGGAGGAATTCAATTAGTTGACTTCTCTAGGGCATGTAACAACTGAATTAGGGTTTAATGAGCCCTAAAACTACTGATTTTAATGTCAAGAGTGATGTGCCCAAATAGACCTATAACAGTTTCCCCCTAAAGCATGAAGTCGAAAATGATAATGTTGAGTGATATGCTTTATGATGTGACGAAGAGGGATTGAAGCGAACAGTGACCTGCATCGATTACAATACATAACATCATGATATTTTGGATTTTTTCATGAATTGCTAAGGGAAGGCATACCCATACTCAACATATAAACTTTTCATTACATATACATAGATAGTTGTCTACAGATATAGACCCATGATGGGATGACCATCAGTGTAAAGCCATCGTATAGATGATTTAGTACTTTTCTAAAATTGCAGCCCAAATGGATGAAACTAGATCTGGGGTCTTCTATCTCATTGAATCGTTCGCTTAAGTATGATTCTAACCATGTGAATATGTGATCTAAAGTCAAACATGGGAATACATCGTCTGATTACCAGCCAATGATGTAATATGTTAACGAATGAGAGAGAGATCATCAATAATGATAATGATTCTCAAGATACTGCAGTACATTCTGCATGGTGTGAATAAATGTTTTGATGTCGAACACCATACAAAGTCTTTCGGTCGAAGGCCAATGATGTCAACATGTTATCAAAAGTGAGAAACTTGCCACTGATGTATACAAGCCTCAAGGTATTGGAAGGGTGTTTCTAAGTCAACTTCTTGGATAATGTGCTGATGTCGACAAGAAGCAACTCGTCGTAGGAGGGCCTTGATGTATCCCACATTAACAACATGAAACGAGTGTAATGATTTTGGAGATATAATGTGAATGAAGAAACAAGGTTAAGGAATGGCAATCATGAAAATGAAGGTTTATGAGTATTGAAAAGGATGAGTTTTACTGAGTTACTTCTCTTGAACATGTCGGCGACACTGAATGAATTAGCAGCATTGACCCAAAACCAAAGTGATGGATGGTGTGATATACCATAGGTATGATAACCATCAAGAAGATAACCGAACCTAAATAGTCACGAAGATGAAGTGAAAGTTTCATGTTCAAGAGCGACCTGCTACCATAAAGTGATTTATCCCTTTTCCCATTTTCCCCAGTCATTGCTGACCAATACCTCTTTATTTTTTAACAAGATTGAGGAGGCTAACATATGCTTGTAGTATAATTCCAACCTTCGGGTGAATCCATTTCTATGTGATGTTTAGATGAGCCTCGCAAAGGTGAAACTCGGTCTTGTTATGATGGACAAGTTTGTCGCTATTTGATGTTTTAACGAGTTTAACGACAATGAGCCAGATATTGACGTCTATTAGGTATTTACCTGATTTTCGCCACAGAAGCAAGTACCAATGATACACCATTTGTTATTCACGTTGTTCAACCCCTCCCTCCATCCAATGCACATGAATAATGCATCAAAAGGCCCCGAATCTGAACCCCCCACACCGGCTCTATTGCTGGTTTTCAAAATGGAGAAGGTAGAAATGGATATTTGATATACACTAATACCGCGAGCTTGGATGCTCCTAGGCGGGGTGGTGTAACCGGAGAATCTGAAATTGGATCTGCCTCTGATGCTCTTTCTCTCTATGCTATTGGTGCTTTCTATTCTTATGCTGGCTCTGGGTCAACTCGATATGCGACTCAGTCCTTTTCATGTTTAGAGAGTTTGAAAAGGGACAAAAAGAAAACTCCACAAGTTCTTTTTCATAAGTTTGTCTCTCAAGTCTGAAAAAGTGTAAAATAATACAAGAGAGAACCTATTGACCATGTTCAATCAACGAATTCATTTTTCGTAAATAATCTATCTTATTCTAGAAAAGGGTTAAACTTATACTAAGTAGATGTCATTTCCAATCCATTAATGAGCTGAAAAGGACAAGCACTTGGAAATCTTTTCATATTTCGAGAGTCTGAAAAGAGCTTAAAGAGGACTCCACTTAGAGGAACGAGTGGTGTCTAGGATAGCAACTGGTTTCGGAGATGTTGGAAATTCTCAAAACATGTTGATTTATGTGAAGAGTTTAGCTAATAAGACCACTCATTGCAACTATTCCTCAAAAAGGGTATAACAACCAAGTGAAAGTGTATGATCGGCTAAGCAGATAGTGACAATGGAAGGAGAAAAACCAAGGCTGATCTGATGGAAGAGGCTGATAGAATGGCAATCACAAGGGTTAAAATGGAGATGGGTTCATTTTTACACAAGCTTGAACCATAGGAAACTATGCTTGGATTCAGTTTCATGTTTACACAAGCTTGAAATGAAAAAATATGCTTGTATTGGTTTACATGCCCCCAGCATGATGAATCAATTCTAGGTGCATGCCCCCTAAGCTTCATTACATTCACCTAAGTAGACTACTCGTGGCTATCAGGTGGATGGAATGAAGGTTCATTTATGAGATCAAGTGAAAGACTCGACTGGGATTTTACGAGATCTAATCAAAGACTCGACTTGGAACTTTGCTCTAGGGGACCTTGTTTCATTTTTTAATGAGCTTGACACAAGACAAGGAACTCTATTCAGATTCCTTGTTTCAATTTTTAACGAGCTTGACACAAGAAAAGGAACTATGCTCTAGGACCTGTTTCCTTTTTTTTTAATGAGGTTGACACAGTAAAATAACTATCCTCATATTCCTTGTTTCATTTTTTAATGAGCTTTACACAAGACAAGGAACTATGCTCATACCCTTTGTTTCATTTTCTAATGAGGTTGACACAAGACCAGGAACTATCCTTATATTCCTTGATCACGACCCATAAGAGGTCATGATTTCCAAGAGGTTCTCATCAGATGGGAGAACAATGCTTTGGAAGGGATACGTAGCAAAGAATCCATTAGAGGGATTTGGTTCCAATGCCCCCAGTACATAATGCACAACATCGCGGAATTGATCATCAATTGATATAGGAATGGAACAGTTTGCCACATAATTGACCCATGGTGGGGAAGATACCATTGGGAGAAAAGGACCATTTAGGGAAGATGGTTGACTGGAAGCCATATTTGGACCAGTAAATGAAAGCTGGTCAACGGTGACCATTATGCCTTCATGCGGGAAACAAATCACTCGAAAGATCATTGAAACAATAGCTCCCATGTCATAAACATAGTCGCACCCAAGAATTAAATTTTAATCTAAAGGGCCTGGGACTACCATCACATTGTAAAAAAAATCCTCCCAAAGTAATAGGAAACTGAGGAAGGATCCCTAATGGTTGATTGGTTCCTTTATTAAAAGCCAACAGATTCTGGGTAACAAGCACAAGTGGTGGTGAACCAAGCACTTGCCAAGCAGTGGAGGAAAGGATACTCACTAATGCACCTTCATCTATAATAGTGCCAGATACGACCATATTACAAACTTGTACTCTGATCTGGAAAGGCACATAAGAAGGAAGACAACATCTTGCTAATGGATTCCAATTAAAGGAAGTGAATAGACTACTTGGAGGGGGTACCATAAGAATGGGAGAATTACCCCCTTGAGTTACGAGAATGGGAGGATTTTCCTCCTGTCTTAATGGAACAAGAGGGTTGCCTCCAAGCTCATTGGAATCTGAAGAAATGAAAGTAACCTGAGTGGTATTATACTCACTCTCTACAAGAAAGGTATGATTAACTGAAGGTAAAATCGAGTCAACTATTTCCTCGACCTGTGATTGGTCAAGTATAGACTCATGGGATTCACATTCAGAGAGAGTGAGTTTGACCGACAATTGTTTTAGGTCAGTCACTTCATCAACTAGTGAAGGATTAAGGGAGAGTCTCTTGTAACTAGATGGAAGTCGCTGCGGAGAAGTAGGACAATTATCCAACACTTTTTGGGCTTCATCCAGATAGGGACAAAGGTGAATGGGGTGATTCCCTTCGCATAACCTACAGGGAAAATTAACTTTACCCTTCTTTCCATGAACTTTACTACCACTAGTTGATGGTGTGTCACTAGCATGATCTCCAGAATTTGATGACATAGGATGATGTGAACGAAAAGACCATTCTTCTAAGATCTGAGGAATACCAAAACAATTTTGAAGAATATGGTCTCCCATACAAAGTTTGCAAGGATATCGAAGTTTGTGAGGCTTAATAGACGGTTTCTCATCATAAGTTTCATTCAAAGCAATGGTTGATTGGTTGCCCCCTTGCTGAATTCTCTTCTTCTTCTTCTTCTTCTTCTTCTTCCCTTTCTTCTTCTTCTTATCCACCTGGTTACTAGTGTCAATACTTTCATCAGGAGAAGAGGAAGAAGGTGAGGAAGAAACAACTGATGAAGAAGGTAAAGGGTCAACTTTAGGATCAAATGGAGGTTGATTTTGTCCAATTGTAGGAATATTCAGTTGTGGGGCCAAGGAGGTTGAGAAAAACCATATTAGCAAGCTGATGGTAAGTCCTAGAAGGGACAATGTAGCCATATAAGGAGCATTGATATTTCTGAAAGGAGGAAAAGGACTTGTATTCCCATCAAAAGGAATTCCTTGATCGGTGGACTCCGGAGTTGTTGCCATATGTCTCAACCTAAGATCAACTAAGGAGTGACGTGGAGGATTTTATCCGCGGTCAATTCATTTATTTTAATCAAAATAACATAACAAAACAAAAGAGGTATAATCTAGGCAAAAGGATTACCAAGCAACTGTGAACTACAATATACTGCCTCAGTAAACCAAGGACTTAACATACATGCAGGAAATCTCCCCGAATGTTGTGTTCAGTGTATCATAATGTACAAGGCGGGTGACTCGGTTACCTAAGGATCAATAGCAACCTAATGTAGTCCTCCCATATACCTGAAAGTACGTGGAGGCCCAATCCGTGTTAGCACGGTCTAATGTGAAACCAGACAGTGAGAGCATTCCTTTATACTTTTCGTACTATAACACTGCCCTATATACCCGACGGCATGTGGACAAGCTACGACATACTTACGTACGTGGAATGAGGTATCACACTCGGAATGTATCACGGACAATTAATGACGGCTGCTATGTTTTACGATGCCAGAACATGTCTCTAGCCTAGAACCTCTGAATGTTATGCATTAAGTTACAATGCTCCATTAGGTTAATTGAGATAACTTTTAAGTTGATCTTCTTAATAATTTTCCTTCCAAGGTTCACCGCATGATGTGTTAGAAATTCCTAGAATGCAACCATGATGAGAAACATTCTTTTCATTTTATTTGAACAATGAAAACCATAGCTAGTAAGAGATAGAGAAATCAGATCTTTGACAAAGAGCAAAGAGCACATCTAATGCAATTTTCCCTAGCCATTCCTATCAATAATTCACAAAATACAATATGCACAATGAAAGTTTTTCTATTCAATTCCATTAATGTTTCAATGAAGAAAAGGAAACTAATGCACATACAATCAATCAATCTTTTTGCAAGAAACAAAGACTTTACGACAATTCCTTTTTGAAATAAATGAAGACTTTACGACACTTTCTTTCCAAAAAAGATTAATCGACTATAAGATAACTTTGAAAATGAATTGGTAATGATAAAGAAATCATTTAAGAAACACTAAACAATCAAGGCCAACGTAGGGCTAGGAGGAGAAATACAAGTTGATTTTAGAACCACAAGAATCATTGGTCTTTCAGCAAACAACAAGAGAAGCAACTTTGGAAAAATTAGACCAAAGGTGGGTTTTTTAGCCTAAAAGGAATCAACGTAGGCTAGAGAGGGAGACAGTGTGCTGTAATGCACTATCTCTAAGGCAAGGGCTTCTCTGCAGTGCACTGTGTCAATACCAACACTGTGATGGTGCCAAAGAGTAAACTCAAGAGACATTCAAGCACAATTTTTGACTAAAAACACTTCAAAAAGACTGAAATAAGATCAATAAAGTCAAGAAAAGTCTACTAGGGTGTAAGATGATGAGGGTAAGCCACCAAGAATGACAGTTGTTCCCTAATATGGTCACCAATTTGTTACATGGAATTTGCATCTACGGATAAACACATCTTCCCTAGGTGGGTGACTACACCTAGAACAATAGAAAGAAAGTAGTTTAACATTTTCTTATAGAAGATAGAAGAGATGTAGGAACTTACTTTTTGCCTTTCGCTTCCTTGATATCTTTTAAATCGCTCTCGTCGCTCCCACTTGAACTAAATCTTCTCAAAATGTACCTGCATCAAGAGAAATAGAAACAAGAAACGATCAAAGCATACATGAACTATCGACTATAAAACAATGGAATCAAAGACATTGAAATACATAATCATCACAGATATGAACAATCATATGAGAAAAGGAATAAGCTCTTTATTAATGTAGAAGGAAGAATATCACCCAATACAGTTTGATTCTATGCCACTCCTCCAGCTTCAGTTGAACCCTCGCCACATCAAAAGCACACAACTCTAGCAACATAACATTGCTTAATATAAACTCAATCCTCAAACCAACAGAATTTCCTTACAAAATTTCGATTCTAGCCCCTTGATCACTATGATGAGTGTTCAATTTATAGGAAATGGAGGTGGTTTTGTCATAAATGAGGATATTGAATGGCCTTCCAATATTGGAGTTAGTTTCCATGGAGCAAGGGATGAGAGGATAGGAGGTTAATGGGTCCTTAGCCTATCCAATTGCAAGCTCATAGGAGGAGATAATTGATGGGATCCTTCTAGAATCATCTACAATCAAGGAATATTCCTAGAACCCTCTGCAAATTTCTCTCAATCTCACCCAGTGCAGGCTAAAGAGGGCCTAAGTGCACTGCAGTGTAGGCCACAGTGGGCCTGCCTACTCTGCAACACACTATCTCAAGGCTTGGGTTACGCTGGTGTCCCAAGGAGGCATTTCGGGAGAGCTTCAGGCCATGAAACTTTCATAGAAGGATGCATTTAATGAGTTGACTTCTCTAGGGCATGTAACAATTGAATTAGGGTTTGATGAGCCCTAAAAGTATTGATCTAAATGTCAGGAGTGATGTGCCCAAATAAACCTATAACAATGGTGAAATCTCATAGGGCAGGAAAGATGCATTCAGGCGAGTTTTTTAGGATAGATCATTACTTGATGAGGTGGAGGATGCCTTTGCAGAGTTTTCCACTAGCATTGTCTATTTGCAGGATATGATCATATTAGAGACAGAGGAGCTAAGAAACCCTATTCTTGGTTGGAAAATCATGGGGCAACAAGCCCTCCTCTACAATAGTTAGCCATGAGAAACCTCTGTTAGGTGACTTCATCCTCTTGCTACAAGAGCAATTGGAGCACATACGGGAATTTGTATAGTGTTAAGAAGAGAAAGCTTGAGCAGTCCAGGGTAGAGAAAATGGTGTATGTGCACACCAACCTTCGTCTTATTTACAAGAAGAGGGAAGAGTGGTTGAAGGGAAAGACAAAAATGTGGGATGTCTTTCCTAATAATATGGGTCTGGACAACAGTGTTGAGTTGGGATTGGCCAACATGGATCTCAATGATCCAGTGCTAGAGCCTGTTAGATTTGACGATGGTGATAGTGTAGAGGGGTCATCCTCCACACCAACAAATGTAGAGTCGACTTTGGATATAGGGGAGGAGGATGCAACAAAGGAGAGCAATGGTGACCATGATGATGAGGCTAGTGATGTTGCTTTTGATGATGACTATGTGGATTGATGACTCATGAGTCATGAGATACCTACTGCCTTGAGGCTTGTATACTTGTAGTTGTTTTGTATTTCCTATTTCTATTTTCCCTTGGCATTGCACTACCTATGTAACACATTTTGATTTTGATGACTTAATGAAAAAAATTAGTTGTCTTTGTCTTTATCTTACTATCTTGTCTTTCTACTATTGGATCATTAATGAATTGAATGTGTATTATCATTTATCATTTATGAATTTAGAATTTATGATTTATCATTTATGTGACATGTCACAAATTACAATTGTATTTGAATTTTGTATGTACTATGCATGTTATAATTTTACTAACTTACTTTGTAAATAGTAAAACTTACATCTAAATGAAAATCTATGTGTGAAATCAATGAATTTGTATCATGAATTAGAATTTATGTAAGAAATATATAATTTTTAATATATATATATATATATATATATATATATATTATATATTATATATATATATATATATATATATTATATATATATATATATATATATTATATTATATATATATTATATATATATATATATATATATCCGTATGTGTCTTGTTTTTTGGGGTCAACATGTCCACATTTGACACTCGAATCCCCGTATCCGATGAATCTTGAATCCATGCGTCAGGTTACTTAGCTCATATATGAGATGAGCATATAGGTATTGCCTACACCTCTATTCTCTACGGTCACACATTGTATGAAATTTTTTTGTATTGATAATCTAGGTACTAAGACTTGACTTGAAAGATTTAAAGATATACATTCGATAAAACAAAACAAAAAATTTAAAAATAAATATAAATATACAATGGAGAAGATATGAGCCCACATCTTTGGACGTGCCTCTTGCAAAACGCTGTACCATTTACACATTTTTAGAAGCATTTCTTCTAAAACTATTTCTTATGTTGTGTTGATTTCTTCTTCCTCCTCTCATCCTACTTCTAGCTCTAATGACATCCAATGAGATTCTAACATCAGCATCTTATGTTTGGCATGTGTTTTGATTTGTATCTATATTATTTTGGAGTATTAAGGATTAGCTTTTGGTTGTTTTTTCTTTTTTTGTAGATTAGGCTTAGGAGTTTCTTTTGCAATCCCATTATGTACTTGCACTAGTTCTACTTTTGGAATCCCACTAAGTAACTCTTGTGGTAATTAGTTGGACATTAAACATAATCTTCTCTTATCTTATCTACAGCTGCATTGCATTGATCTCAGTTTCTATCACTTTAAAAAATACTTAGCACTTAGATTCCTTCATGTACTTATAATTATTTCTACTTTTGTTCTAGGAAATGTCTTTCACACTCCCACATTGTCCTTTTGTTTGTTGGATGTACTATTGAGTCCCATTGAGCTAATCTTGTGATCATTTATTGAAAATAAATAAAGCCACCTTATCTAATCTTATAATCTTATCTAGTATTGAATTGTGCATTAATGAGCCTAATACATTCAATTTAGTTTTTGGGAATTCAATGTTAAAATAAAAAGTATAGTTTCAATTTTGTCTAATATTAAAGAGGAATCAAGATCTACTCACTATAATAGTAGGTGTTGATTGGATAGAATTGGGATAGCACCTACTAGTGCCTAACAATCAATAACTGTTAACTTTGAAACAATTCGCCGTTGAAGAAGTTAACTGAAAAGTAAAAAATAAGCGTGAGGATGGTCAAGTTAAAACTTGCTACATGCAGTTCGGGCTGCAATTTTTATTCCTTCACTCTTTGTAGGTTCCTTGCCATTATTCATGGGTGTCTCCGCATTAACGTCTGCAAACACCACTTCATGATTGGCAGTCATCTTCAATGTAGACTGAGACTGCACTTGTATAGATTCATTCCCCCTATGCATGTCTTCTCCCATGGGAATGCTCTCTTTCCGCTTCCTTGCCCTTCCCATCATCTATTTCAATCATTTCTTGCATTGTCCTACTTTTATCCAAATTAAGAAAGTCATAAGAATCCATTAGCTCTCCATTTATACATTTTTCTTGCTGAGTCTGCTACAAAGTTTGCTTTGTTTGTCTCAGTTTGTTGGGCTCGAGTGGGGTCTGGAACCCAACTGATTGAATTCCATGTTGTTTAATGTGTTGCTAGTGGAGTGCCTGTTGATGCAGACCCTGTTGTTGGAGGGCCTATTGGTGGGCACTTCTAGGAGAGGAACTAGCCTTTGAAAATCATTCACAAGCAACACTACCTTATCCGCATCCCTGTGACTGCTATAGTTGCTGCTATTATTATTATTACTGTGGGTATTTGGCATATGTTGTGCTACACCATGAGAAGGTGACTTACTTGAATTTTGATACATTGGATGATTCTTGGAAGTAGAAGAATCCTTCAAGGTACTCATTCCAGAATATTTCTCCCTCTGCTGTTGTTGTGAGGACGAGGATCAAATAGGAGGATCCTCATTCTGTGCAATACAGCTATTTTTGGATTCCTATTATGAGACTCCAAAAACACTAAGGATTGGCTTGCCTTTCACCACGGCTCATAACCACTTCAAATTCATCCACCCCACCTTGCACCCACATCTAAAGAACAGCAAGGTCAATTGTCCATAGCTCAAACCCACATCAAATCATAAAAAAATGTTGACCCAAATCACAGAGGGTCCACTTTTACAATCAAACATGGCTTGAAACCACAGTAGCACACTAGAAATTTGTCATACTTGCAACCCTGGAGGGGACCAAGACAAACATATCCAGTGATAGTAAAAGGCTCCAATGATGTTGATGTGGCATTTAAACATTATATAGTTGAAGATATGCCAGAAAATTTATAGAAATCAATGCACAAATCGGAAGAAGCGGGAACTCCAAAGGAAACCATTACGTCTCTTGAGTTTGTCACTAGTCAATGGCAGAATTGGGATTCCGAGAATGAAAAAAGGATCCATACCAAATATGAGGGTTGTATTGATAGATTAACGTTTTTTGTTGGTCTCCTCCGTTCACATGAAGTCCACCAGAAAGAGGAACATGAACACTAGTCGGTCTCCTCTGTTCACATGAAATCCACCAAAAAGAGGAACAGGAACACAAGGAATTTGTTAGGGGAATGTGTTTCATATTATGCATGCTTGTACCCACAAGTCATTATGGGACGTTGGGAGCCCCTCCAGGAGAATAGATCTCAAATCTGGTAGGCCTACGAAGTCAAAAGTGGCCTCGACCCACGACCCTTCCGAATTTTTCATCTGTGAGGCGTTGATGTCGGCCTGTGTATATCGTTTTTATGACACTTTTAACGTGTTTATCGGGGAATAAACTATATTTTACCGGTTTTGATGTGTTTATTGGAGAATAAACTGTATTTTACTGGTAAAAATTTCAAAATATTGCAAACAACATGAATTTTGAAGCCAGAGTGCAATGGCATGGCTGCACCCTTCTTCTCCTTCTTCCCCATGGATAAACCTTTCAAATGGAGGGAAATAAAGAAATTTTCTCCTTCTTCCCATGGACAAACCTTTCAAGTGGAGGGAAATAAAGAATTTTTCTCCTTCTTCCTGTGGACAAACCTTTATAGACAAACAATGTTGATATTTAAAAGAATAAAATCCATGAAAATTTGAATGCAACTTAAATGAAATGCTCTTGTTAAATGTTCATGTGTTTTTGAAGGGAAATAAATTCCATTAAATAAAATGTTTTTTTTTTTTTTGGGAGGTATTTATAGTTATAAATATTTATTAATTTATGAAAATTGTCAGGTCTTTGTGTTACAAATATTATTTGAGGGGATTTTGGTTGATTTATCGAAAGTGAATTATGGTGATATCAAAACAAGTTTTGTGTAATGATTAATTATCATTTCTAATTAAATGTTTGTTTAATAAGGATAATTAATTTATGTATATTTTTCATGATGTTTAATAGAGGGAGTCAACATGGGAAAAGACATAATACTTTGGCTTTTATGTGTTTTAGAAAATTGATATCATTTTGTCTATAAACATTAGGGGTGGAAAAATAACATAGCTTCTACAGCTAAGTTTGTTCCAACTTAGTTATATCTTGAACCACAAATTGGTGTTGACCTCATGGATATGATAGAAATTTGGTGGCTTGTAGGGTAGTCTTGTCATGAAGTAAGAAGGGTAGACATCAAAATAAGATTTGTGTGGTCAAAAAATATAGTGAAGTAGTAAAGTCATAGGATTAATGATCATTTCCAATTAATTGTTTGTTTTAGTAAGCATAACTAAGCTATGGAGATTTTCCATGATCTTCAATAGAAGGAGTCAACATGGGAAAGGTGGTAGTTTGGCTCCCACGTGCTTTAGAAATTGATCTCTTTGTCCATAAACAATAGAGGTGGAAAAAAATCCTATGCTCGAAAGCTAAGTTTGTTCCAAATTAGTTATATCTTTAACCACAAATTGTTGTTGACCTCATGGATATGATAGAAATTTGGTGGCTTGTAGGGTAGTCTCATCATGAAATAATTTTGTCACTTATTATCTTGTCATATTTTTTAATCCTATACTAAATTAGTCATTTAAGTTAGACACTTTTAGTTTAGTCACTTATTAGCTAGTTGTATTTTTTTATCCCTAGACTACATTAGTCGTTTAAGTTAGTCATTTTTAGTTTGGTCACTTAAAATTGCTCAAATTTTGTAGTGTTTCACTTGAAATAATTGCGGTGACTAACTTTTTTAGTCACCTAGTCATTAATTTCACATTTTCTAGTGCAAGGGGTAGGGTTCTATAACAAGCCTGGTGAAGATTCCATGTATTAAAAGTTAATAAAGGAAAAATAATAACCACGATTGATGGGACACTTATTCTAGCATGAATGTTGGGTAATTCATCCTAGTGTGGATGTTCATCGGTTATTATGACTAAGGAAATTGGCAAAGGCAATGGATAAGGCTTTGGAAATGAAAAGTCTCATTAATTGGCATTTATTTATGAAAATAATGGAAATTAGGAGAAAAGGGAGGTGAAAGGTTACAAGTTGCATGTGAGGAGGAAAATGAAGGAAAATGATGGAAACTGAAGAAAATAGAGGCCTCATTAATAAAAAGTCCTATGAGGATCAGTTGGTAACCTTTTTCAGTTTAGTTTGGGAGCCCTATCATTATTTTCTCTCTCTATCTCACTCTTGTACACTTAGATTTTTCTTGGATAATTTTGGCATTAGATCAAGTAAGGTAAAGAAGGCAAGAGGAAGCAAAGATCAAGCAAGGAAAGACAAGATAAAGAAGCTATAGCAATATTCTTTGCAGGTATCGATTTTCATGTGTATATTCCTTGCTAGATTTGGCATGCATGGTATTCCATGTGGTTATTTTGTTGTTATGGAATGGGTTTTTCCATGTGTAACAGTGTTTTCAGCCTAGCCTTTCCATTTCCGGATAGCCATGGTGTGATGTGGTTCTCACGTTTTTGTTGAGCTGGATTATTGGATGGATTTGAAGCTGAGTGAGGTGGATCTCCGAATTATAGAGCACATGGCCTAGTGGTCCCTAAAATGGGCTATGGATCACGGTAAAGCCATTGGCCTAGTGACCCCTGAACTAGACTATGGGTTGCGGTAAAGCCATGATTGTGTTTACTTGGTGGGCTTAGAAATCCTTGCCGATGAATGGAAGGATATACAATAAAGCCAAGAGGTGGTTTTCTCTCTATTGGGCCTAATAATCCCAAGTTTGGGATATGTGGTAAATCCTGGAGAGTGGGTCTTGGTTTAGGGCCTAGTGATCCAGGTTTGGATTACAGTAAATGTTGAGAGACTAGGAGATAGCAAAATTCCACATTGTGTAGGTGGATGAATCTTATGGCATTCATGCTTGTTTGGCCTAGTGATCGGGTGTAGATCATGGTAAATATTTTTATGCCATGTTTATTTTGTTGGCCTAGTGATCCGGGATGGATTATGGTAAAGCCTAGTTTCTATTGATGAGGGTGAGGTGGTTTAGCCTCAATATGCCCTGGTTGGTTCTTTTGGTTTGAGTCCCACATTCATGTTTGGAATATGGAATGGGGATGAATGGATGAAGAGAGATTTGGCTAAGCCATTTAATGGTCGGGTGGAACATGGTAGTCCCATCTCAGGTTTGGATTTTTCATCATTAATGAAAGATTATTTTTCCTTGTATTTCAATGAGTATTATACTCATTTATATGTGAATCATATGTCTATGATTTCATTGGCATTTTTTTTGCTATTATGTTGGTTATGTATGTGTTTTATGACAATGGATATGTATGGCTCTCATCAAGTTTTTACTTGTAAATGAATGGACAATGTATCTATGACCTAATATATTATAATGCAGCAAATGATATGAGGGAATAATGGTTCTTAGTGATTCTCAGATAAGTATGAGATCCCTATGCTTAAATATGTTGTTTACACCTGTAGATTACATATTTGTGATATGTTTGACAAAATGTATGTCATGGCTAGTAGGGGTATGATTAAGGGCATGCTCAACTATTTTATTTTGCATCATTGTTTCTCTATTATTTTACTGTTCTAAAGATGTCATTCAATTCTGGGTAGTGACCTGGGCTCCAGGCCTGAAAAGGTGGCTCAAAACCTGGGGATGTTGGCACAACACTAGAGAAAATAGTTCATGGACGTTGGCATGCATATAGCATGAGAGTGTCCAGAGCCTTCTGGACATTGGAAGGCCTATAACATGAGAGCTTCCAGAGGTTAAGTGGTCAAAAACTTTAGTGGGACCCAAGGGCAAGCCACCTAAAGTGTTGGGATGATTCTCAAGGGTCCTATAGATGATGTGGAAGGTCTGTATGTTGCGTTTCCATTGATTATGTTTCCTTAAGGTCACATAAGAGGTTGATTCTAATCATAGTAGCCTCTCCTTCCATGTTTACCCTAGTTGGTCAGTTACTTAGGTAGATGTAGGAGGAGGGTGTTACAGAAAAGAATGGTAGCAAGGAAGAGGACAAGACGTGAAAGGTATTCTCCACATCAGGGAAGGAAGAAGGTTAAGTAGGATTGGAGGAAGAAGAATTTTTGTATTCATTGTGACAGAGGTGGAAATCAGAGAGCCACATGTTGGGAGCTCCATATAGAGTAGTGTCTCAAGAAGGATAAAGTGTCTATACAGGAACCAGTCAATGAATCTTTTCGACAAGAGAATCACTCTAGAATGATGAACCATTCACTTTGTTTAAGGAGAGATGGTTTTATTAGAAATAGTAGCTTTTCATGGACAAATTTTGTAAATTACATGTTGTCAAATGATTATAAAAGTGATAAAGTGTTTTCCATCACATATGAAAGAAACATGATGATGTTTTTGACCTTTTTGTTGATCGTTGGTGTTGACAAGGTTAATCCTCTCTGTGGACAAAGATGATCCCTCTAGCCCAATGAGTGGGTCTAGCAACTGAAGGGACAATCAATTAGACATCTTCCTAGATTATGATTGAAAAATAGAACAAGGGAGAAGGCTTACCTTTCTCTGATGCTAATCTGATTTCCTTTGTTTAGATCCTTGAATCGCTTGTGTCACAACCTTGTTCCTACTTCTTTTAGCACTTATGTACCTGCAAAAATGACCAAGAGACAACAAAGCATACCAAAACCAATAGCAAATCCAATAATAATCTATTTAGCTGACCAAGGAATGCCAAACCAATACATACATGAACATATATATTTTGGGAAGATGAACCAGCAGTTGTATTATTATTTAAAGAATAAAGGGTAAGCTTACAACCATGGCCTTGATGTTGAAAGGCTCTCCTTGAGTGGTAATCCAAGTCCAAGCCAAGAAACTCTCCAACACTCCTTCTCCAAGTCTAATGAATAACCTTTAAGCACAAGCTCAGCATAGGGGTGAAAATGGACATAAATCAACCATTTGGGAATGGTAGAGGGGGAATGTATAGGCTAGGAGAGGGAGTTAGGCCTCCTCCAAAGATAGTATTAGGCCCACATCTTAAGGAGGTAGCTCATAGGGTTGAGACCAAGAGGTCAAATTAGGATGATTCGATCTCATCTATGTCAAACCACCTCCAGCTCGTCGCTCTGGAAGCTTCTCATCCTCACTGGGAAAACATCCTTTTTAAGACCATCGCGAGTATGAAAGAGAACAAAGTGATGCCATTGCTAGCTTAACAAGGTGCAATAGGTGATATCATGGTTTTGAGCTTCATAAGGGTGATGACTCTCATTTTAGGGTTTTAAGAGTTATTTCTTCAGGGAAAGCTCCAGGGATTTTCTAAGAAATGTTAAAGGAGGGATCTGAGTTGTATACATTGATGATTATATTTTATAATGATCATGTTTCGAGCACAAGGTATATCACAGGGAAGTGCAAGAGGTGTGACAAAATACTATTTAACAGATGACCCCTAAAGCATGAATGCAGAATGAGGAGTGATGGCTAAGATGCTTTACGAGCTTTTGGCAAGGGTGAGGACACACATTGTCAGCAGACCTGCAAATCAAGGACGCATATACATATAAATATCTGAGATCAAGACATGAATCCACGGCATGGACATAGCCATCAAGATGATGAAGACTAAATAAAAGATCCATGGTATGGGCGCAACCATCCAGATAACAAAGATCATCATGAATATAAAGTCTCACGATATAGTCACATCCATATGTATAGTAGAAACATGTGTAAAATCATGAATAACAAAAACTCCATGAATCCTAAGCCATAACAAACAAGACTCAAGGTCTTGCGCTCCATCCCAAACTGATCAATGTACGAATCCTAGCATGTGAATAAACATGTTGAAGTTGAACATGCTAGAAAACCACCTGATTACTGGCCAATGATGTGGACCGTTAACAAGTACAAGAGAAACCACCAATAATGACAATGGCTCTCAAGGTACAACAATACAATCCATGAATGTGATAATGAATTTTAGGTTGAACACTCATGGAGTCACCTGATCGAAAGCCAATAATGAAGACCTATCGTCAAATGTGAAGAACTGACCATTAAGGCATGCCAACTCTAAGGTATTGAAAGGGAGTTCCTAAGTCATCTTCCTAGATAGTGAGCTGAAGTCGACAAGAAGTGACCCGTCGAAGGAGGGAAATGATGAATCCCCCATTGTTGACATGAAACAAGGAATAAAGTGGTATGATATGCAGGACTGTAGCAATGACTCAAACAATGTATAGGCAAATAACTATAGATTGGACTTCTCTTGAACATATTGGTGACACGACTCTGGAGTGTGGAAAAATCTGACTCAACATGGGACTAAAGGTCACGATGATAGTGTAGAATAGTCAAATGAGAGATAAAATGGATCACACAAACCCAGGAGGACAAGTGACCGAGTGAGGATATACCAAACCCGACACGAGAGCAGAAGAGTACCATGTGCAAGAGTTACATGCTTCCTATACAAAGGATGTCTCATCTTCATTTTTCCTTGTTATTTCTAGTGAGTATCCCAATTATTTTTATCACAATCTTGAAGGGGATAGCATATATTTGTTATGTAACTTCATTCCTTGAATGAATCCATCATAGTAATTTTTACGAGCCCTAGGGAGGAGAAGCTCGGTCTCGTCATGGTGACAAATCTTTCATTGTAAAATTTTAATGATTTCGACGTAAGAATAACACAATGTATTTTTCATGTTTAGAGAGTTTGAAAAAGAAAATTCCATCATGTCCCTTTTCATACTTTTTCCTTCGAATCTGAAACAGTAGAAAACAATATCTGAGGGAACCTCTTGACCATGTCGACCAAGGTGTACCTTTTTCAAAAATAGTCAGTCTCAGCCCTAAAAAGGGGTAAATGTATACTGAGGTGACATCAATTCATTTACTTTAACAAGTTCGAAATAACTAGTACTCGACAATATTTTCAATTTTTGAGTCAGAAAAGAGCTGAAAGATGACTCCAAGGGGGTTCCTTTTTCATTTATTTAATGAGTCGGAAAAAGAGATAAAATAAAACTCCCAGAATTGGTCAATAATGATCACTGTTCACATTGAAGGCACTTGTAATTGTATAAGAAACACACCCATCACTAATATTGAGAAAAATTTAAAATATTACAAAAATATTTGACAAAAAGACTTTCAAAACTTATAAATAGGTAAAAGTAATTTCATTTTTTACCATTTTACCAAACTAAGCTCTGAAAGTGCTTTTATGCCCTAATTTCCTTGATTTTCTAGCGGCTTCTATAGGAGATCTAGGGTACCATTTCATGATCCGTTTATGACATGTAAGAGCCTCATCCCTGCTCTTGCATTTCATTACTTTTTTCATGCAATTTTAAGAGTAAATCTTAGGCTAGAAAGGAGGATTTTGAAACTTTAGGTCGTCAACGACCATCGTGGTTATGGTCATCAGACCCGTGATGGTCGCGATCAAGCCCAAAGGCTCACGCGATGGTACTGAGAGCAACTTTTAAATTTAAATTTATCTTTCAAGAAAAATTTAATAATTTTATCCATGTAAAAATCATTAATGTGTTTAAATGTTGTTTGCAGGAGAAATATGGTCTTGGAGTGGAAATAAAGAGGCCATGAGGCCGAATATTTCGAAGCATCTCAGGATCCAGCATGCATAAATGATCTAAGGGATTGTGGCCTACTGAAATTCTTCCGGACCATAGGGTTCAATGCTCAGATGGAGTTCCTACCCTACCTGATCAACCTTTGGGATGTAGATCGACAGATCTTCATCATCAAAGGGCAAGAACTAGAAATGGAGGAGATGGAAATCTATTTCATCATGGGATTATCCCGTCGAGGAGAGGCAATTCAACTCTCTGGATCTCGCCAAGGAGGTGAGAGTACCAGGAGTCTAGTCCATATATATTGTCTGGGTGTCGAGATAACGAATGGAGGTAAGGTGAAGATTGCAACAATCACCAATAAGCTCATTTTGAGAACAATTTTGTTCACCATGGTGCATATATCTAGCATGAAAGCTTTGCATGAGGCTTCCAAGTCTCAGTTTCAGTATGCTATTGCATGTTTGACCCACACCATCTTCAACTGGTGTGGAGGCCTTTCGGCGAATATGAAGCGCTAACTGGCTAAGAGTAAGAACAAACACATGAAGTAATTTGGGTTCAGTCCTATACTGGTGACCTTCTACTTGGAGCGAATACCACTCTTCTTGTATCAATGGGCAGAAGTACCACATCCTACCCCCTGAGATTCGAGGCTCATGGGATGGATCCAACTCATGCCTTGAGGAGGCACAGGTCAACATATTCATTACCCACCACAGTTCTTCGCATGGTTTGAACGCCAGCTACATATGGTAGATGACTATGCTTATACCAGCACAAATTTTAGAGGGGATCTAGATCTACCTCTGTCACCAGGTGAACAGTGGACCAACATAAGTAAAAACTTGTTTTTTGAAATTTTTCAAGTTTTTATGATTTTTATATAAGTGTAAACTAAGACTCAACTTATGATAAATGTGAAGATGTGGGACCAGAGAGACTACTAGGCATGTCACCAATAGCATGATGAGCTACCCATCCGATAGTGGGTGCAGACTACGAGGAAGGGGTTGACCCCTTAGTAGAGATGGAGCACAATCTAGAGGCAATTACATGAGGGGTTCCAAACTATGCCACTATCGATGATGTTCCACTGCATTGGCAAAGACACACCGTGGGAGTCTCTGCGAGACTGTGTTGGCTTCTAGGCTAAGTGATCAGGGTGGTATCGTGCTATCATGAGCACCATTCAGTTTGATAGTTCATCTAGTATTTTACACATTTTGTAGGCTTTGAAAGCCAAGTGTCTCAAAACACTCTATTTTTTGACATTTTGATGTAAATGCTCTAGCAGACGCGATATATATTTGCATGTTTTATTTCTAATGTGTTCATAAAATTATTGAGTTTCATAAATGATGCAAATTTCTATCAAGAACAAGATTTGCTAATTGTTTTGGAGAATTTGGTATCTACGGATAAATGCTAATTTCCTAGATAAGTAGCCATATCTAGAACAACAATTTAAAGCACTTTATCATTTTCCTATAAGAAATAGATAAGATAAATAAGATAAGAAGACCTACTTGTAGTTCTTCTTTCCTCTTGTCTCCTTTGTATCGATCCTATCGCTCCTTCCCGTACTTAACACGCTTGAGAAGTACCTGTAAACACAAACAGAAGACAAAGAACCGATCAAAGCAAAAGATCTATTGAATACAAGTAAATGGAATCATATACATTTCACACATATAAGCATCATATGATAATACAAACATATGGGAGAAAGGTTCAAATACTTTATTGAATAGAAGAAGGAATTACAACCATCAAGTCTGATTCGAAGTCACTCCTCTAGCTTTGGTTCCATCCACATCACATCATAAGAATGACAATCTGGTAGCATAACAACACTTATAATAGTCTCAATTCTCAAACTAACATTATCTCCTTACAATCATCAAAGTTCATCCCCTGATCACTTAGATGAGTGGTCAATTTATAGGGAGATGAAGGAGGTTTTGTCATAAATGGTGGTATTGAATGGCCTTCCATACTTACAATTAGTTCCATGGAGCAAGGGATGAGAGGATAGGATGCATCTTAACTCATTCCTCATCCATTTTCGAGCTCATAGGAGTTGATAAGTGAGGGAACCTTCTAGATGACTCCAAAAGATAAGAATATTCCCCAAACCCTATGTGAATTTCGCTCAAACTCGCCCAGTGCAGGTGAAAGGAAGCCTAAGTGCTCTGCAAAGCACCCTGACATGGACTTAACTGCTCTGCAATGCACCTTTAAATGGGCCTACCTGCACTGGTCCCTCTAGAGGCCATTTCTAGATGTCTTCAAGTCATGAAACTGTCTGGGAAGGAGGCATTCAAAGGGGTGACTTATTTAGGGCATGTAGCAACTGAAATTAGGGTTTGATGAGCCCTAAAACACTAATCTGGATGATGGGAGTGATGTGCCCAAATGGATCTGTAACAGCTGCCCCCTAAAGCATGAAGTCAAAAATAATAATGTTGAGTGATATGCTTTATGATGTGATGAGGTGGTTCCTAAGTGGTTGGTGACCTACATCAATTACAATACATAGTATCACAATATTTTGATTTTTTTTCATGAATTGCTGAGGGAAGGCATACCCATGCTCAACATATAAACCTTCATTACAAGTACATAGATAGTCTTCTACAGATATAGACCCATGATCGGAATGACTATCAATGTAAAGCCATTGTACACATGATTTAGTACTCTTGAAATCGCAACCCAAATGGATGAAACTAGATCCGGGGTCTTCTATCTCATTCAATCGTTCACTCAAGTACGAGTCTAACCATGTGAATATGTGATATGGAGTTGAACATGGGAACGCACCATCTGATTACCAGCCAATGATGTAAGTTGTTAATAGATGCGAGAGAAATCACCGATAATGATAATGATCCTCAAGGTACTGCAGTACATTTTGCATGGTGTGAATGGATGATTTAATGTTGAACACCATACAAAGTCTTTTATTCAAAGGTCATTGATGTCAACCTATCACCGGAAGCGAGAAACCAGCTATTGATGTATGCAAGCCTCAAGGTACTGGAAGGGTGTTTCTAAGTCAACATCTTGGATAATGAGCTGATGTCGACAAGAAGTGACTCGTCGTAGGAGAGCCTTGATGTATCCCACATCAACGACACGAAACAAGTGTAATGATTTTGGAGATGGAATTTGACTGACAACACAAGGTTCAGGAATGACGGTCATGAAAATGAAGGTTTATGAGTATTGCAAAGGATGAATTTTAACTGAATGAATTCTCTTGAACATATTGGTGACACTGAATGAATTGGCAACATTGACCCAAAACCAAAGTAATGGATGGTGTGATAGACCATAGGTATGATAACCATCAAACAGATAACCCAACCTAGATAGTATGAATGAATTGGCAACATTGACCCAAAACCAAAAGTGATGGATGGTGTGATAGACCATAGGTCTGATAACCGTCAAGCAGATAACCCAACCCAAATAGTCACGGAGATGAAGTGAAAGTGTCATGTTCAAGAGAGACCTGCTACCATAAAGTGTTTTACCCTTTTTTCCCATTTTCCCTAGTCATTCTTGACCAGTACCTCTTTATTTTTAATCAATCTTGAGGAGGATAACATATTCTTGTTGTATAATTCCTATCTTCGGGTGAATCCATCACTATGTGATGTTTTAATGAGTCTAGTGAAGGTGAAATTCGATCTTGTCTAGATGGACAAGTTTGTCGCTATTTGATGTTTTAACAAGTTTAACAACAAAGATAGCTCGGTCCTTTTCATGTTTAGAGAGTTTGAAAAGGGACAAAAAGAAAACTCCACAAGTTATTTTTCGTAGATTTATCTCTCAAGCCCGAAAAAGTGTAAAACAATACAAGAGAGAACCTATTGACCATGTTCAGTCAACGTATTCCTTTTTCATAAATAATTTATCTCAGTCCAGAAAAGGGTTAAACTTATACTAAGTATATGTCATTTCCAATCCATTAACGAGCTGAAAAGGACAAGCGCTCGACAATCTTTTCATATTTCAAGAGTTTGAAAAGAGCTTAAAGAAGACTCTACTTTGAGGAACGAGTGGTGTCTAGGATAGCAACTGGTTCCGGTGATGTTGGAACTTCTCAAAATATGTTGATTTATGTGAAGAGGGTGGCTAATAAGACCATTCATTGCAACTGTTCCTCAAAAAATGATAAAACAACTAAGTGAAAGCGTATGATCGGCCAAGCAGATAGTGATGATGGAAGGAGAAAAACCAAGGCTCATTTGGCGAAAGAGATTGATAGAATGGCAATCACGAGGGTTAAAATGGAGATGGATTCATTTTTACACAAGCTTGAACCATAGGGAACTATGCTTGGATTCAATTTCATGTTTACACAAGCTTGAAATGACAAACTATGCTTGGATTCAGTTTCATTTTTACACAAGCTTAAAATGAAAAACTATGCTTGGATTCAGTTTCATTTTTACACAAGCTTGAAACAAAAAAAACTATGCTTGGATTCAGTTTAATTTTTACACAAGCTTGAAATGAAGAACTATGCTTGAGATTGGTTTACATGCCCCCATCATGATGAAAGGGAGAGTCTCCTGTAACTAGATGGAAGTCATTGCAGTGAAGCAGGACGGTTATCCAACAACTTTTTGGCTTCATCCAGATAGGGGCAAAGGTGAATGGGATGATTCCCTTCACATAACCTATAGGGAAACTTAACTTTACCACTAGATTCATGCCCCTCAAGCTTCATTACATTCACCTAAGTAGACTACTCGTGGCTATCAGGTGGATGGAATGAAGGTTCATTCACGAGATCAAGTGAAAGACTCGACTAGGATTTTATGAGATATACTCAAAGACTCGACTTGGAACTTTGCTCCAAGGGACCTTGTTTCATTTTTTACTGAGCTTGACATAAGACAAGGAACTCTGCTTAGATTCCTTGTTTCATTTTTAACAAGCTTGACACAAAACAAGGAACTATGCTCTACCCTTTGTTTCATTTTTTAATGAGGTTGACACAAGACCAAGTACTATCCTCATGGACTTGTTTCATTTTTTAACGAGGTTGACATAGTAAAAGAACTATCCTCATATCCTTGGTTTCATTTTTTAACGAGGTTGACACAAGACAAGGAACTGTCCTCATATCCTTGGTTTCATTTTTTAACGAGGTTGATAGAAGACAAGGAACTATCCTCATGTTTCTTGTTTCATTTTTTAACGAGGTTGACACAAGACAAGGAACTATCCTCATGGGAGTTGTTTCATTTTTTAATGAGGTTGACACAGTAAAAGAACTATCCTTATGGGCATGTTTCATTTTTTAATGAGGATGACATAGTAAAAGAACTATCATCATACCCTTTGTTTCATTTTTTAACGAGGTTGACACAAGATGAGGAACTGTCCTCATATTCCTTGTTTCATTTTTTAACGAGCTTAACAAAAGACAAGGAACCATGCTCATATCCTTGGTTTAATTTTTAACGAGGATGACACAAGGCAAGGAACTTCATGACTTCCAAGAGGTTCTCATCAGATGGGAGAGAAATTCTCTGGAAGGAGAGATCTGATTCCAATGCCCCCAGTACATAATGTACAACATCACAGAATTGATCATCCGTTGATGTAGGCACGGAACGGGTTGCCACATAATTAACCCGTGGTGGGGAAGATACCATAGGTACAAAAGGACCATTTAGGGAAGATGGTTGACTAGAAGCCATATTTGGACCGGGAAATGAACGCTAGTCAATGGTGACAATTCTGTCTTCATGTGGGAAACAAATCACTCGAAAGAGTGTCGAAACAATAGCTCCCATGTCATAAACATAGTCACGCCCAAGAAGTAAATTGTAATCTAAAGGGCCTAGGACTACCATCACATTTAGATAAATGATTTTTCCTCCCAAAGTAATAGGCAACTGAGGAAGGATCCCTAATGGTTGACTAGTTCCTCTGTTAAAAGCCAACAGATTTTGGGTAACAGGCACAAGCGGCGGTGAACCAAGCGCTTGCCAAGCAGTTGAGGAAAGGATACTCACAGATGCACCTTCATTTATAATAGTTCCAGATACAATCATATTACAAACCTATATTATGATCTGAAAAGACACATAAGAAGGAAGACAGAATCCTACCAGTTGATTCCAATCAAAGGAAGTGACTAGACTACTTGGAGGGGGTACCGTAATAATAAGAGAATTATCCCCTTGAGTTACGAGAACAGGAGTATTTTCCTCTTGTCTTGATGGAATAGGAGGGTTGCCTCTAAGCTCATTGGAATCTGAAGAAACGAAAAGAACTTGAGTGGTATCATACTCACTCTCAACAGGAAAGGTTCGATTAACTGAAGGTGAAATCGGGTCAATTGTTTCCACGACTTGTTGATTTGGGTTGGGTATAAAATCATAGGATTCACTTTCAGAGAGAGTGGGTTTGACCGACGGTTGATTTGAGTTAGTCAATTCTTCAACTAGTGAAGGATTAAGGGATAGTCTCCTATAACCAGATGGAAGTCGTTACAATGAAGCAGCATGGTTATCCAACACTTTTGTGGCTTCATCAAGATAGGGAAAAAGGTGAATGGGGTGATTCCATTCACATAACCTACATGGAAAATTAACTTTACCCTTCTTTCTATGAACTTTATTACCACTAGTTGATGGTGTGTCACCAGCATGACCTCGTGAAGTTAATGACACGGATGATGTGAACAAGAAGACGATTCTTCTAATATCTGAGAAATATCAAGATAATTTCAAAGAAGATGGTCTCTCGCACAAAGTTTGCATGGATATTGAACTTTGTGAGGCTTGATGGACAGTTTTTCATCAGATGTTGCATTCAAAGCAATGGTTTCTTGGTTGCCCCTCTACTGAATTTGCTTCTTCTTATTCTTCTTCCCTTTCTTCTTCTTGTTAGCCACCTGGTTAATATTACCAATACTTTCACCGGGCAAAGAGGAAGAAGGGGAGGAAGAAACAACCGAGGAAGAAGGAAAAAGGTCAACTTTAGGATCAACTAAAGGTTGATTTTGTCCAGTTGGAGGAGTACTCGATTGCAGAGATATCATGACATTTTGAACCAAGGAGGTTGAAAACAACCATACTAGCAAGCCAATGGTAAGTCCCAGAAGGGACAATGTAGCCATATAAGGAGCACCAATATTTCTAAAAGGAGGAAAAGGACTAGGATTCCCATCAAAAGGAATTCCTTGATCAGTGGACTCCAGATTTGTCACCATATGTTTCAACCTAAGATCAACTAAGGAGTGAGTGTGGAGGATGTTATCCACAGTCAATTAATTTTATTTTAATCAAAGTAACATAAAAAACAAAAAAGGGATAATCTAGGCAAAAGTTTTACCAAGCAACTGTGAACTGTAGAATACCTCCCGGCGAACCGAGATTTACGGGCAGGCAATCTCCCCCAATGTTGTGTTTAGTGTATCACAGTGTACAAGGTGGATGACTCAGTTACCTAAGGATGGATAGCAAGCTAGTGTTGTCCTCCCATATATACCCGAAAGTACATGGAGGCCTAATTTGTAGAAGCATTGTCTAATGCAAAACTGCACAGTGAGAGCATTCCCATATACATTACGTACTGTAACACCGCCCTATATACCCACAGGTACATGGATGAGCTATGATATACTGGCGTACATGGAATGAGGTATCACACTCGGGATGTATTGCAGACAAGTTAGCGATAGCTGCTTTGTTTTACGATGCCGAAACACGTCTCTAGCCTAGTACCACTAAGTGTTTTTCGTTAGGTGACAATGCTCCATTAAGTAAATTCAGATAAATTTTAAGTTGATCTCCTTTAGAATTTTTATTTCAAGGTTCACCATGTGATGTATGTTTGCAATTCCTAAAATGCAACTAATATGATAAGCATTATTTTCATTCAATTGAACAATGAAAACCTTAGCTAGTAGGGATAGAGCAATTAGATCTTTGACAAAGAGCAAAGAGCACATCTAATGGAATTTCCCTAGCTATTGCTTTCAAGCATTCACAAACTACAATATGAACGATGCACGTTTTTCTTTTCGAATCCATTAATGTTATGATGAACAAAAGGGAAACTAATTCACATATAATCAATCAATCTTTTTATAAGAACGAAGACTTTACGACAGTTCAGTTTCGAAGAAAAAGAAGACTTTTACGAAACTTTCTTTCGAACAAAGATTAATTTACTATAATCTAACTTTGACTATAGACTGATAATGACAAAGAAAAAATTTAAGAAACATTAATCAATCAAGTCAAAGTAGGGCTAGACAAGGAGATAGAAACTTGTTCTCTGAGCCATGACATTAATTGATCAATCAACAAGCAAACAAGCAGAGAAAAGTTGGAAAAAAACACATTCCAAAGGTGACAATTTAACCTAAGGTGGATCAGCGTATGTCAAAGATGGCTTAACTACATTGTAGAGCACTATCTCTCACCTAAGGGTGCTCTATAGAGCATTGTCCCCTGACCAAGCCTGTACTGATTCTTGAGAGGCCACTAAAGAGTTATCTAACCTCAATTGTTTACCAAAATTCAATGCAAAATAGCTGAAATACAATCAACGAACACAAGTAGGGTCTGCAAGGATGTCCTAGGAGGTGGATAAGCTAGTAGGAAAGAGGATCTTCCCCAGTGGAGTTGCCAATTTGTTTTGGAGAATTTGGTATCTACGGGTAAATACTAATTCCCTAGATATGTGGTCATATCTAGAAAAACAGTTTAAAGCACTTTATCCTTTTCCTATAAGCAATAAATAAGACAAAGAAGATAAGAATACCTACTTGTAGTTCCACTTTCCTCTTGTCTCCTTTGTATTAATCCTATCGCTCCTTCTCGTACGTAACATGCTTGAGAAGTACCTGTAATCAAAACATAAGACAAAGAACCGATCCAAGCGAAAGATCTACTGAATACAAGTAAATGGAATTAGATACATTTCACACATATAAGCATCATATGACAATACAAACATATGGGAGAAAGGTTCGAATACTTTATTGAATAGAAGAAGGAATTAGAACCATCAAGTCTGATTCAAAGTCACTCCTCTAGCTTTGGTTCCATCCACATCACATCATTAGCATGACAATCTGATAGCATAACGACACTTACAATAGTCTCTATTCTCAAACTAACATTATCTCCTTACAATCATGAAAGTTCAACCCCTGATCACTTAGATGAGTGGTCAATTTATAGGGAGATGAAGGAGGTTTTTTCATAAATTGTGGTATTGAATGGCCTTCCATACTTAGAATTAGTTCCATGGAGGAAGGGATGAGAGGATAGGATGCATATTAACTCATTCCTCATCCATTTTCGAGCTCACAGGAGTTGATAAGAGAGGGAACCTTCTAGATGACTCCAAATATAAGAATATTCCCCAAACCCTATGTGAATTTCATTCAAACTCGCCTAGCGCAGGTGAAAGGAAGCCTAAGTGCTCTGCAGAGCACCCTGTCATTGACTTAACTACTCTACGGTGCATATTTACATGGGCCTACCTGTGCTAGTCCCTCTAGAGGCTATTTTTGGATGTCTTCAAGCCATGAAACTATCTGGGAAGAAGGCATCCAAAGGGGTGACTTATTTAGGGCATGTAGCAACTGAAATTATGGTTTGATGAGCCCTCAAACACTGATCTGGATGATGGGAGTGATGTGCCCAAATGGATCTGGAACACTAATGCATCAACTAATGTATTTAAATTACGTGAAATATGTTGATAAGTAATGTAATCAAAATTTCTTCCCAGCAATCTAACACGTAGATACATACACAATATTTGTGGATTTCTTACTGAATAATGATTGTTTAATTGTAACACAATGAGGTTGTTTAATTGTAACATAGCAAGCTATGAATCCAACTTAACAACTAAATCCCTAATGCCAAGAGCAACTGCTTCTAACAAGAGTTCAATAACTACACTATATTCAACAATATTATTGGTTGTTCGACCAAGGCATATACCTTGTAATTTAAGCAACTCACCATTAGGGTCGTAGAGTACCCATGTTGCAGAAGACAAGTTTCGTATGCTACAACAAGCACCATCAGCAAAACCAACGTAATTACCTGATGACATATGCAAACCGAGTGGAATACAAGGTAAGCAGAAAAAATATGTCTGCAAAGAAAACAAACACACAAAAAATAAAAATGCAGACTAATGAATTAACACACTAATGTACAAAAGTTATCATATGAATCTCATAGATAATCATTTTTGAGATACAACCCATTATGGGGCTGTGACAATGCATTTCCCTCATAATCACATAGATCATAGGCACCTTTCTATAAGACATGCTTGACAATGTAGGGCCCATGCCACATAGGTTCGAACTTTCCTACCCCCAATTTATCATTGGCTTGATCATAAAGAAGGACCAAGTCACCTTCAGCAAAAGTGTGAGGAGAAATGGTTTGGTCAAAATGATCTTTGACCCGTTTCTTTTGAGCTTCGATGACCATTGCAATGTTGCGATGAGTCTCATCCAATCTCTCAATATACAGTAGCCGCTCCTACTTAGGCGAGGTATTTAGAAGGAGTTTGATAGCTAGCTTAAGTGAAGGGATTTCACATTCGATTGGAAGAGTTGCCTCTAAACTATATACCAGCTGGAACAGAATGAATCATGTGGCCGTCTTAGCTGAAGTTTGATAAGCCAAAAGAGTTGGGAATAACATTAAATTCCAATCTCTCTAGTGCTTCCCAATGGTATGCTAAAGCATAGTAATCAAAACCTTATTGATTGCTTCAACTTGGCCATTGGCCTCTGGATAATATGGAATTGAGCTATCATGTCGAAGGCCCAACTGATCAGTTAGCTCTGCCATCATGTGCTAATGAAAATGTGATCCATGGTTAGTCACGATAGCTTGAGGGAGACCAAAACATGCTATAACATGGTTAACAAGGAATGTGTGGCAGTAATACCATTAGCGTTGTATGTAGGCATCACCTCGGCCCATTTCGTAAAATAGTCCACGACAACGATGATATAACCATTCCCCCTGGCCACGCAAGGGTTACACGTCATGAAATCAATGCCCCATTTGGAAAATGGACCAATGATAATTACTACATGTGGGGATGTGGGTGGGGTGCACTTCTTGCAGTTGAAAATCTAGCATTCGTGGCATTTTTGGATAGCTATAATGCAATCTTTGAAGATATAAGGCCAGAAATAATCGACGCGAAGGATATTATGAGTAGTGGCATATCCAGACATATGACCACCAGGCACTAGAGTGGCAATCATTTAAGACCCACTCAACCTCTTCAAGGGTGAGACATATGCGAAGGACAGAGTCCACACTGAACCGATACAATGTATCGTCAATGATCTGATAGGGTTGAGACTAATGCCAGATGTAGCATCGATCGGATCGAGACAACTCAGATCAGAAAGTCTGGGTTTTGAGATAAATAATAATTTCTCTATACCAAGGGTCAAGAGTGATGATTAGAAACAAAGTCTCATCGGGTATCCACTCAGGGAAATCGGTTGGGGTTCTTGCAGATGGAAGAGCACATATTAACTTAACAAAGACGAGCAATTTCTTTGATTTGGAAGCCATAAATTCCAAATCAAACTCCTGTAGGATGATAATCCATTTGGAGTATTTTCCCCCCAGAAGCTAATGAGTTAGTATATATGTCATGGGGTTGCAATAAGAAATCATGGTGGTTTTTTGTAAAAGGATATAGTGTTGAAACCTTTGGATGACATGAACTGTCGCCAAAGAAAGCTTCTCGACATGAGCATATAAAGACTCAGTATCAAGAAGATTTTGGCTCAGATAATAAACCACGTGCTCGTTTCCATCATTGTTGTCCTAAACTAACACCATGGCAATGGTGTTATCAGTTGCAGCCAAATACAGGAAATAATCGCGGTGGTAATTGGGGGGGTGCAACAAAGGAGCACTAATTAGAGCTTTCTTTAAAGTACCGAATGATACTTGGGCAAATTCATCCCAAATAAAAGGGATCCCCTTCTTAAGTAGGCGAGAATATCCTTTGACAAGTTCAGTGTAATATGGGACAAATCGATGGAGAAAATTGGCTTTTCCCTGCAAACTCTGCAATTGCAACAATGATGAAGGAGGGGGTAGGTTGACTATGGCCTCAACATTCAAAGGATCAATCCTGATTCCTTCATGAGACACCACAAAACCTAATAGTCATCCATACTCGACGCAAAACATGCACTTATGTTGATTGACACGAATATTATAATGTCGAAATCGTAAAATATAGCTCTTAAGTGATCTGAATGGTCATGACATTTAACCAAATGAGTAGGCAAGTCGTCGACGTATGGTTGAACAATGTGTCGAATGTCATGGAATGCATAGGACATTTCCCGTTGAAAGGTAGTGCCAACATTATTTAGACCGAAAGGAAGGTTCTTGTAAGAAAAAGTACCCCAAGGACAGATAAAGGTTGTTTTATGGTGATTGGTGGGTGAAATGTTAATCTAGTTATAGCCATCAAAGCCATCCATGAAAGAAAATATCTCACTCCCTGCACATTCTTCGATGATTTGGTCGATAAAGGGAGTAAGATAATTGTCCTTAGGACACGCGTGATTGATATCACAGTAATCAACACAAACATGTATCATACCCTGTTTTTTGGCGAAAGGGATGATATTGGATACCCAATCGGTTAATGGGATATGATAAATAAAACCTTCTTTCAAAATATTTTCTACTTATGCTTTGATCTCAGCAAGCTTTCGAGGGTGCACAAGGTGAAGCCATTGCCAAATAGGCTTAGCACCAAGATAAGTTGGAATCTCATTCACCACTATGGTTGGATCGATACCAGGTATCTCCTCGTATGACCAAGTGAATATGTCTTGGAATTCTTCAAAAAGTTGAGTATAATTCTTGATCTCATCTGGAGAAAAAGTAACCCCAATATGGATGTTCTCGACAATGCCCTGTTTAACGAAAATGTCAAGAGGCATCATTACAGTGATGTTTTCCATATTACTCTCTGACAAGACTTCACATATCGGGATGGGTGTCTCAAGTGGAGGTGTAAGAGAATGAGAAACAGACGCTTAAAGACAGGAAGGCATCCCGTCAAGGCTAGGGAAAAAGGAGGAACGATTATGTAGACCATTCCTTGAAACTTCGTCCAGAGACATGACCTCCACGATACTCTCGTCAATGGGGAATGTTGCATTCAAGGGATCTGGAGAATCCCAAGAACCAAGCCAAGAAGATGGTACATAAGTTTCTAGGTTAATATTGAAGACAATATGACTTTATGAAGCGGCCATCGAAGCTAAAACAATTTCTTGATAATTTATCTCCAATGGACTTAAAGGAATAGCATCGCCAAAAGAGTCAATTTGATCATCGGTAGGGATAATCCAAGGATCCGTAGAGTCTGATATCATTTTGACTGAACGAAAATTTGGAGGAGGGAGAGAAAAGGTACCCATTAAAGCAGAGTCTTTGAAGAGACCTGCTCCCACGCTCTCGTAAGGAATCTCAGTATTGCCCACATAAGGAACGTTACCACTCGATGAACCAAAAAAAAAGAAAGACAGCTGATCAACTGTGACTATTTTTCCTTCATGAAGAAAGTGAAGTACGTGAAACAAAGAAGACACCACACAAAACATGGTGTGAGTCCAACTTCACCCAAGAAGAAGGTTGTAGTTGAGATTGGCATCTACAAATTCTACTTCTAATTCAACAGTCTTGCCTTCTAATGTAATAGGTAAGTTTGTGAGAATACCTTATGGTCATGAACCTCTACCATCAAAGGCTTCCAAGGTGTTCGATAATTGGTTAAGAGGAGGACAGCGAGTGGCTTTCCAACACGAAACTGACATGGTGCAAGTCGAGGCACCTTCATCAATAATCGTTTGATGAATCATATTTCCTTTGATAAGGACCTGGATCCGAAATGAAATCTAATGAGGGAGACAAGGTACATGATTCTTTAGATCAAAAGTATTCATACTAAAATCAAAAGGATCGACAGCGGTTATAGCAGACAACATTGACTTTCGCTGCGTTGGACAGGATTGAAGAACCTCCAAGGGAAACATCACCGAAGGTTCCTGAGCTAAATCCTCAAGAATATTATAATTTTGCATAGCTCTAAAATTTGGATTGAAAGATGACTTCTGAAGAACACCTTTAGGGGGTGATCGGAACATGGACTCACTGTTTGGGCACTCGATATGGAGCATACTAGAAGAGGACAAAGTAGAAGTATGAGTATCAGTGACTTCTTTCGAGTAGCGATCGAGATAGGTGATGAACCTTTCATCATGAACACTTGGGAACCTGAGGAAGAAGAAGATTGAGGTTAGCCTACCAATTGGGTCTATTGACAGAAAGGGTTCTTTTAAGACAATTGGAGTCCATTTCAGTAAGCAACTAACTTCATATCATTGGGGACAATCCTTAGTGTAATAATCCTCTTCACAGATGAAGCAAGGATACTTTGGCTTTCTTCGAGAAGCATCATCAGTAGAAGATTTAGGAGGGTTCTGTTTTGGGCATCAACTTTGCCCTTCTTTTTAGCTTTAGAGGATTTATCTGCTATGGTAGACTGGACAGCATAAACCTCATAGGTTTTACCATGATTGGATGAATTCTTAGAGGGATTATTGGGACCAGTGTTCAAAACAAAGTTTTGCTTCGAAGAAGCTTCTGCAAGAGTCTAAGACACAAAACCAATCACACCGTCAATAGGTGGTGTATCCGGAGACTTCGATGTTGTCAAATCTGATGATGGTCTTGGAGCATAGGGTAACATCTCATACAATGTGCTAGATTGCGAATAGACTAGGTCTAGACACTGGGCATGGGCGATAGCTTGCTCTTCGGTAACACATCCACCCATGGATATGTCCTTATAAATTTTGCTAATAAATGATTTTGTGAACCATTTTGTCAATAACTCAATAGAAATCTCAAACTTGATGAGGCGACATTGATGTCTCCATTCATGAATATGATCAGAGATGTGGGTCGCAGTGTCTTTCTCAAGTGACGTAAGCAAACGGGTTCTAGTTTCATAGTGAACCAGCGGCTAGAAATGAGTGAGGAAAACCATAGCGAGAGAGTTGAAGTCACCATAGGTACCTCGAGGCAATTTGAGGTACCATTTAGAAACAACCCCTATGAGAGTTCTTTGAAAGAGTCAAAGATGGATAGGATCATCGACATACGAATTGGAGGAGCACTGGAGGTGATATGTCATCACGTGGGCTTGTGGATCCTCCTTTTTTGTTTCCTCAAATTTGGGGAAATTGCTCGAAATCTTCATTGGAATTGGAGGCCAATACAACGAATGAAGAATAGGATCATTCGTGAGCCTCGAAACATCGGGTAATTCCAACGTAGCCAAGAAAGGAAATTGCGTGTTAAACGGCATATAGGGCCTTTGGGGAGACCCAAACTACGGAGTCCATCCTTCTTGGTAAGGGTGTTTCCCCCACAGTGGAGGATTTTGTCCATATAGAATCTAGTTTTTTCCCCACTGAGGGTTACCTTTCCCGTAAGGAGGATTTGGTCCTAGGTAGGTTTGATACTACCCTGCCATAGGCTGCTGATGAGCATTGTATGTGGTGTACATGTTATAAGGCTATTGAACCTGTTGACCCTGGACGTAGGGATTTCAAACCTGTTGTTGCAGGGGTTAACCTTGACCTTGCAAAGGCTAACCTTGTTGATACACATATAAGGCTTGCTACTGCCAAGGTTGGCCTTGTTTCTGCAAATGTTGGCTTTGCTGCTGTAAAGGTTGGCCCTACGGCTGCAAAGGTTGGCGTTGCAATGACAAAGGTTGGGAAGACTCTTGAACAAACTGTGTCAGTGGCTGCAAAGTTTGTTGCAACTGTTGCAAAGGTTTCCCTTGCATTTGTTGCAATTATCCTTCCTGCTGCAATGCTTGCTCTTGCTGCTGCAAAGATTGCCCTTGCTATTGTGAAGGTTTCCCTTGCTACTGTGAAGGTTGTCCTTGTTGCTGCAAGGGTAGCTAGACAGTTCCTGGGATGATACCCTAAGGGTATTGATAGTTCCTGAATTGGATCTATCCATATCCACTAGGCACAGCAGATTGGCCAGGCTGAACATAAGTCCCAGCTTGAGGAATGTAAGGCGGATTTACCAGATCTTGCGAACCATATGGGACATAAGCCGGTTGGAATGGAACCTGAGCCATATATGGCTGCTGGTATTGGATGTTACCTAACTTGGATGGACCAACAGGCCTAGGAATAGCATCGTAAAAGGGTTGATTCATTCCAACCATGTGAGTTTTTAATCCACTCACATTGGTTTCACCAGACATAATGGGGATATTCAGATCTTGTCCCCCAGGCGGTGCCATAGTCTGTCCACTCGCTGGAGGGATAAAAGAAATTACCGCGACCTGACCTGATACAGTCAATTGAATCAGAAGAGTCAGTTGAAATGATGAAATAGGTTGAGATAGAATGGTAGGTTGAACCAGAACTGAAGTGACTGCAGTTTGAAAAATCAGTCAAGAGGTTGTGTTCTGAATGAACAGACCTGATGTATGCATAGTGTTGGAAGACCAGATGGTTTTTTGATAGAATGATGAGTCACTAGGAGTGTCCAAAACCAATTGAGCTAAATAGGTATAACCATGCGACGATATGGGCTCACTAAGCTCAGGATAAGAAAGAGACGAAACTCTTCCCGTATAAGGAAATCCTTCTAGAGGGAACTCATATCCCTGCTTATCATCTATGTGAGGAGTATGGGTAGCTTAGAATTCCGAATGACCTGAAGAGGTGACTGGAACTTCGCCTTTTGACTCCATAGATGGAAAAAACTGGAAATGAGGAATTGGAGATGTATGAGGAGATAACTCCAAAGGAATACCAGGCCAATCATACGGACTGTACAGACATTGTGGAGATATCACAATAGAATCGAACAATGGGTTTGGAGGATAAACAACCAGTTGTTGCAGACTTTCAGGGGTCCATCGACTCTCGGGTGTCTAAATAGGATTACCAGAGGAATCCAGATCAGATTCTTGAGGTGACTAGGAATATGATGGAGGTGGATGAGAAGACAAGGTTGGGTACTCAGAAAAATTCCAAGTTCAACACCTTGATCCTCAAGCGACTGAGGAAGTTTTAGATGAACTCCTTGGGAGGACCCTTTAGTATCAGACAATGAAGGGGAACTATGAGATGGACTCAATGGTTCAGCCACGATGGCTTCCCTCAATAGCAAAAAAGGAAAGGAAACAATTTGATTAAGCTTTAACAATCTTGAAATTAGTAGGGAATTACTCAATTTGGTCTAAGAAGCAACTTATTGGGATTGACATGTTTTACCGTGGGGAGTTAAATTTTAGAAACAAAAACATTTCCTTTTCATCTTTTAAGAGTCGAGAAAAGGGTGAAAAGGTGACTCTAGTCACTTTCAATAGCTTTGCGAGCATGAAAGGACAATTTTCTCGATCACCTCTTCAAATTTAAAGAGTCAGAAAAGATCAAATGATTTCTCAGGTGAATCTAGGTAAAAGGAGTGCCAAGATATTGTGAATTGCAATATACACCTTAGCCAATAAATTGACTAAGGGCTTGACGTACATGCAGGAAATCTCCTCGAATGTTGTGTTCGGTGTATCATGTTTACAAGGCAGTAGACTCGGCTTCCTATGGATAAAGGATTATAACCTAAGGGGGTCTCCCTTTATATACGCGATGGTATGGAAAATACAAGTCCATGCTAGCATTTTCTAATGCCGAAGCGAACGACAACTACTAAGTTTTAAAGACGTTGGAACACATCTCTAACCTAGACCACTAGATATGATCGTTAATGTTTCAAATGCTCCTTAGGATAATTGATAGATTTTTAAAGTTTATCTTGTAATTATGTCTCAATTTTAAGGCCTTAACGATGTTTCTTCTTCCTAAAATGTAAATTTGATGATGAAATAAAATCTTTCAATTTGATGAAAGCTATCTATGTAGGGAAGAAAATCACTCAAATCATGCACCAAACCAAATGCAAATGTGCATCTATGACAATATTCAAATTATAAACACAAAATATGAAATCTAATCTTTCATATGATAAGCAAATGCAATGTCAAAACAAATCTTAAAGCAAAATTTCCTTAAGATGTAATGATGATTTTTCTCTTTTTCAAAATGAAACTAATTTAATCTAGTGCAAAGGGAAAGAGAATGCAAGCAAACCAAGAAGTAGGAAAATCTCTTTCACATCAATGATTCGAATGCAACACAAAATATTCTGAAAACTAGGAAAAGAATGGCACTTCCACTTTCAGTTCTAAACATAGAAAAATTCAAAGCAAACATTTTATTTTAATTCCAATGAGACGATCGAATTGTAATCTATCGTTCATCAAATGAAGCTTAAGTAACTTTCACTATATCCACTAATGAAAACAACTTAAGGAAAAAGAACCAAAAAGCGATCTACAAAGCATGTCTGAAGACGCAAAGATTCTTTAACACAGGCAACCAATCTCTAATCTCTGATGGGAAGACCAACAAGTGTACGAAGGTTGACCTAAAAGACCTAGAACCCTAAAATGCTAATCAAACTTCAAGGACACTCAATCCTAGTTAAAAGACAATTGAAATCAAACAAAGAGAGAGTCAATGAAAAACACACTAGTAAATCACGGGGAGAAGACAACTAGAACTAAAAATCAGAGAGAAAACCCTAAATTTCTTAATTTTCTATAATCATCGCACCTGTCAGCAATAAAGTAGCGATCATTGCTACTGTAACTAAACAACCTGCGATATCATCGTGACTGACAGACTCAAATCCACAATGGTTGAGGAAAAGGACAAAGAAATCCAAAATTTTCAAAAACAACACAAGTTAACAATCTTCAGGCATCTACCAAACAATGACACTGACTACAAACAAACAATGAAGTCTAAAAATCAATGGTTGACCAAACTCGTCAAACGACAAGGTGAAGGGAGGGAAGGAAAGGGTCATAAGCTCCCTAGTGGAGTCGCCATTTTGTTGACAAGGTTAATCCTCTCTGTAGACAGAGATGATCCCTCTAGCCCAATGAGTGGGTCTAGAAACTGAGGGACAATCAACTAAACATCTTCCTAGATTATGATTGAAAAATAGAACAATAGAGAAGGCTTATCTTTCTCTGATGCTAATCTTATTTCCTTTGTTGAGATCAAAGAATCGCTTGTGTCACAACCTTGTTCCTGCTTCTTTCAGTGCTTATGTAACTGCACAAATGACCAAGAGACAACAAAGTATAACAAAACCAATAGAAAATACAATAATAATCTATTTATCTTATCAAGGAATGCCAAACCAATACCTACATGAGCATATATATTTTGGGAAGATGAACAAACAATTGTATTATTATTCAAAGAATAAAGGGGAAGCTTACAACCATGGCCTTGATCTTGAAAGACTCTCCTTGAGTGGTAATCCATGTCCAAGCCAAGAAACTCTCCAACACTCTTTCTCCAAGTCTAATGAATAACCTCTAAGCACAAGCTCAGCATAGGGGTGAAAATAGACATAGATCAACCATTTGGGAATGGTAGAGGGGGAATGTATAGGCTGGGAAAGGGAGTTAGGCCTCCTCCAAAGATAGGATTAGGCCCACATCTTAAGAAGGTAGCTCATAGGGATGAGACCAAGAGATCAAATTAGGATTATTCGACCTCATCTATGCGAAACCACCTCCAGCTCACCACTATGGAAGCTTCTAGATCATAAAGCTTCTCATCCTCTTTGGGAAAAATTCCTTTTTAAGACCATCACAAGTATCAAAGAGAACAAAGCGATGCGGCTTAACAAGGTGCAATAGGCAATCATCGCAGTTTTGAGCTTCATAAGGGAAATGACTCCCATTTTAGGGTTTTAAGAGCTATTTCTTCAAGGAAAGCTCCAGGGATTTTGTAAGCAAAGTTAAAGGAGGGATTTGAGTTGTATACATTAATGAGTATATTGTATAATGATCATGTTTTGGGCACTTCAGGGTAAATCATAGGGAAGTGCAGGAGGTGTGAAAAAACACTGTGTAACAGCTGGGGTATTTGTTTTTGTTGTGATTTGGATGTAAAATTAACCAACCAGTCTATTATAAACTCTTGACAAGTATGGGGTTTTCTTGGGTCATGATAGGTGATGAGGCTCATCAATAGGTATATCATAGGGGTCAGAATGCCATCCTCCAGCTTATTAAATTATCTTTTTTCTCACATTTATCTACAAATTTTGTTATATTATGCTTAGTGTGAGGAGTAAAAGATGTGTTTCTATGTCATGTGGCCTAATGTGTGTCAAATGCAGCAATTGGAGAAATTTTGAGATAATTTGAGTGCAAGAGCTCGGAGTAAACAACAAAGATATATTCTAGGAGTTTTTCCACCTCCTTAACTCATCAAATTAGCAAAAGATCACCACTCTATCTCTCATCAACCCAAGGTCATTGGCAGCCAAGCCAGTGCAGGTCAAGGAAGATCTAGATCCACCTATTCTCGAGTTAGGGAGACAAACATCCCTATTTTCTAGGGATCTCTTGGTAGCTACCCTTTAGTATAAATAAACATGCTAAGGAACTCATTAGGATTCAAAATTTTATCACTGAGTTAGTTCATAGGGTTGAAGCTCTTAGGTTTGGGCCCAACCCTAGCAACCTAGGTCCCTCTTGTGTATTTCTATTTCTCTTAGCCTAGAATGTTGATTAGTTGTTGCATTTTAGTAGAGTTTATTTATATTTATTTTACTGTAGAATTTTGGTTAGTTGTTGCAATTCAATAGAGTATAATTCCTCAAAAAGTCTGTGACTATGATCCCTATCTCACCTCTCTCATGGGAGCATGATTAGAGGACTCCACCATCACAACTCAAAAACAATGTGTGATTTATTGTCTATGATTTATTGGAAAATTCTACATTTGGTATCTTGCTTCCCATGTGATTTTTGTAGCTTAGAAGTTAATTCAGTGCATAGATCAAGTTCTTATCATTAGTTACATAGTTTGTTTATGATTTCTTAGAAAGGTTTACATTTGGTATCTTCATTCACATATGATTTATGTAGCTCAGGAAGTAGTTCATTACATAGATCAAGTTCTTAGCATTAATTAGATAGTTTCCAAATTCAATTCATCTTTTCCATCATTAGTTGTAATATTTGTAGGTTTTAACCCCGTACAGAAATTACCTGCATACGAATTCTAAAACACATAAAATAAGCAATGCGAGAGCATAACACATAAAACACATATACATAGAGATTTTCCCCTGGATCCCAAAATCGAGACTACCAGCTTGATTTTTCATTATGCTCCTTTCAATGTTATAACACATATTTATACATTCCAA